>QFDD01000073.1:0-83782 GCA_006871305.1 Vachellia collinsii | reverse complement strand
TTACACAATACAATTTTCTTGCTAAAAACATAGAAAATCATATCTAAATAAATATATCAACAATAATAAACACTTTGAAAATCTTAAACTTAAGTTCACAAATCATATAACATAAGCTTCTTTCTTCATCAATTATCATCGCTATCTTCAATTTTAAGAATATTTGCATTTGACCAAGCTTCATTAGAAATAGGCTCAGAAGGCTTTGCTTTAACGAGATAAAAAATATCAAGTATTTCATCTGTAACACCATCATTTTAAGTTTTTGCAACAAATAATAAACCAAAATCATAAATTTAAAATATGTTTATTATGTAAAATACATATAAATTATTAAAAAAATATTAAAAAAATTATGGCGGGCCTAAAAGGGCTGGCCCTCGGCCCTACAGGGCTGGCCCTTTTAGACCCGTTTCCTTCTGGAAGCTTAAAATCACAGGCCCGACCCTCCAATTAAATTCCCGGCTCTAATCCAATGCATGCAAATAATATATTTTATAAAGCATCATGTGTTGGATTAATTGATGCTGTTCAAATCACGATCAAATCAAGATAGACTTCTTTTGCACATCAACTTGCAGAACTACCAAAAAAAAAAAAGAGAACAGGAGACAAACCTCTCTTTACCACAGAGCTTCCTCCTTTTTGAACTATAAAACAAACCACATATGTTATAATGGGAAAAAAAGGTGTTATCATATTCATATTGCTCCTAAAATGTTTTTAACCCAAACATGAAACTTCTTTTTACATTGATTGATCTTTCCACTACAATTTTGAGATCTCTTTATAAATACACAATCAAATAATAACCTCTTCGTTATGTCCGCCGGAATAGACGCAATTTCGTACATAGCAGAAACATGTTTATTTTTTTAAAAAAAAATAAAATTTAATGAGTCTGATGTAGCTTTGACTTGTGAACCATAACGCGAGCACAAGTAGAGGCGCAAGAAAGGTCGCGAGCCTCTTTGCATAACTCCTTAGCAGTTCCACTGTGAAGAAGTTGAGCACCAATCCCTTGAATCATCGTATTGCAGAGCCATTGACAGACGTACGGCAACACTGCTTTGATAATATCAAATTACTAACTTTGATTGCTCTAAGTCCACAACTTCGATCTATGATTAATTATTGCTGACAATTAATATATTTTTTAGTTGTTTTCTCGTCTTTCAATTAATTATATATGGTTTTATTTACAAATGCCTTAAAGGTTTTTTTATCTTGTTACTGTCATACTCTTTAATGTATACTTTACTATTAGATGAATAATTTACAGAACATGAAGAAGTAGCAAGTGAAAATAAATTTTTGGGCAAAAAACAAGTGAAAATGAATTTAACTCCACAATGAACCTATGAATAGTAATGCTAAGGAGATTTGAAAACATAATGGTGAAATAAGAAAAAATAATCTTTTGGTCATATAGTTTTTGTTGTAAATATTGTGTGGGTGTGTCAAAGGAAAAGTCCCACATTATTTGGAATTGTGGGATTTAAGTCTGATAAAAATTATTATTGGACTAATAAATGAGATAAGAGGAGGAAAGAGCTTGCACATGATAAAGGCCACTGGAGACAAATCCGGCAATTTTCCCTTACCCTTCATATGCAAATCAAATGTGTATTGGGCACCTTTTACTAAAGTTTTTTAGAATAAATTATTTTTTGTTTTTTGTTTTAAAAAATGAATCAGTTTAATATCCTTTAAATATTGGATTTCAAACGTTAAAAATTATTTGAAGACACCGTTTCTAGAATCAAAGGTTATTACATTATAATGTTTTTGAATAAATGTGTGATCATTGGAACGGAAGATTTATGAAGAAAACGTTTGAGTGCGTTATACCAATTTGAAATGGTTTTTAATAGATTTGATACTTGTGTCAGTGCAGTACGTTTTCAAAAGCTTTATGCTTTAAGGACATGCAATATCAATTAAATATTATGGCTATGTAGTACATACGTTTCAAAGCATTGTACTCTAAAGATATTTAAAGTCAATCAATTGTTAAATAATTAATTGATATTTAAGCAAATAAAATCTCAAACGTTCCTAACGTTCTGAAAGCTTTATGTACGTCATTTAAGACTATTGAAATTGTGGCTTTATGTGCTTTTAAATTGCCTTGCCTCCCATGGCCTATATAAAGCCTTGCCCATGAGAAGTTCAGACACAAGCACTTGAGTTTTCGTGCTCCTCTCTTCCTCCTCTGATATATTTCTCTACATACTGAGTTTTATTATTTTCTGCTGTTCTGCTCACCCTGTCTTACAGGAAGAATCCGTTTAATCCTGGGGAGTGCCGCATCTTGCTTAGCCGGTAGTTGCGGAATAGCTCTTAAGGACAGTGTCCTTGAACGCGACTCGGATTAATCTATTTTTTGCATGTGTCACCAACTACAGTTTTAATTCGACCAATAACTCATTTATTACATTTTAACTTGGTACAACTAAGTTCTTATAATTTTGATTCAATTCTAACTCAGTTTCTAATTTTTAACTATTTACAACTCAATCAATATAATTTAAACCATTTATAATTTCTTATGTGTTGCTTTATTTTTAAAATTTTAATTTGATTCACTGGAGCTCAATCTCAGTCTATTTGACAGTGTAATGGTTTAGATTATATTAATGGTGTTGGCTTGACGCCGTGAACCGAAATATCATCACCACTCGTTTCTAAGCCTTTATTGCTTTATTTCCATATATTGAACGAGAACAGACATTTGGCGTCTTTGAATTTTTCAATAGACGAGGACACTGATTTTTTTTCTCCGCAGAGGACAGAGTTTATATAACTGTAACCCATATAATAAATACTTCGGGCCTTATTTAACACGTACAGGTAATAAACATACATAGAGACTCTCTCTCTCTCTATTCAAGTTTGTCTTCGTCGTATATATGGAATGTAGAATGTTGTGTGAGAAGATTCTCAAAAGGACTGTGACTAGCTAATTAAGACCCCACCACCCAACAATTGCTGCTGTTAATTTATTTGGCTTCTTCCGAAACTTTCCACTAAGCTCATATTCTGTTCCGTACAATAATTTGTGAAATTCCACGACCATTAAATTATTAAGAGAATTATACATACATACATACATACATACATACATACATACATACATACATACATACATGTATATATATAAGACACTGACTTGTATCATTTATGGCCCATATCCGTATGCAGGCATAACAATATTACGTGCAATGTGGTTCTTAGAATCACTTGTTCATTTAAATCTTCCATTCAGATTCTTTGAATTTTCCAAAAGTCATTGAAATGAACCTATATGTACGTTTTGCGTATTATACAAGGGAAGGACCCGTTAAGTATGAATCACGTTATAAGATTAGCTTGAATGTTGTATACTTGTTATAGGCATATATCCTGGGTTTTCAGATTAATTGGACTAGATTTGGGATAAGATACATTAGAAATGACTGTACACAAAAAAAATAAATAAATAAGAAAGGAACACATACTTGGACCTTGTAGAACTAAGAAATAGCCTTGTTTTTAAAAGAAAATCTTTAGGTCCATTACATAATAAGTTTATTATGTTATCATCCTTTTAGGAATAATGTAATTATTTTCTTAAAATTATTATACTATTATTTTTAATGAAGCATCTCTCAGGCACCGATTTGAATTTTAAATACTTCGTAATTTGTATTGACACGATCTCCTAACTACAGATAGGTGTGCTTTCTCCATACAATGAGCTCTCCAACTAGCCTCTACAACTGTTTCTCAATCATGTCCCTTCACTTGCTTGTTCTCTTTACTCTCATATTTCAATCTGCTTCTTCATCATCACTGGGCAACGAAACGGATCATTTGTCCTTAATCAAATTCAAAAAATCAATATCCAATGATCCATGTGGCATATTGAACTCTTGGAATTCATCCACGCACTTCTGCAACTGGCTTGGAATCTCTTGCGACAACCAGCATCACAGAGTTACTCAGTTGGAGTTAAAAGGATATCAATTATCAGGTACAATATCACCTTTCATTGGCAATCTCTCTTGCCTAAGACTCCTCGTTCTTAACAACAATAGTTTCCACGGTGAAATTCCACAAGAGTTGGGTCTTTTATTCCGACTAGAGAAACTTGGCATCCAGAATAATTTAATGACGGGAGCATTTCCAACCAACATCACAAGATGCTATAACCTCAAGTTCTTATCATTTGGAGGGAATCATCTCATTGGCGAAATACCAATGGAGATTGGCTCTCTCCATAAGCTTCAAGGTTTGTATTTACATGTAAACAATTTCACTGGAGAAATACCAATTTTCTTGTGGAATCTTACTTATCTTATTAACCTTACTTTGAGTAATAATAACTTGGAGGGGAGTGTACCCGAAGAAATAGGCCGGTTGAAAATTTTGACAATATTTGGAGTAGGAGGCAACAAGCTTACAGGTGCAATTCCTTCTTCTCTTTACAACTTGTCATCTCTCTCTGCCATCGTACTTACATCCAATCAATTGAATGGCTCTCTACCAACCAATATGTTCTCTAACCTCCCAAATCTCCAAGTCTTGAACCTTGGAGGAAATCGATTCTTAAGTCATATCCCAACATCCATTGCAAATGCGACTAAGCTTACAGAAATCTCTATAGGAGAAAATAAATTTGTAGGGCAAATTCCAAATCTTGGAAGGTTGCATGACCTCTCATCTCTCGAAATCGGTGGAACCAATGTTGGAAGTAATTCTTCAAGAGATTGGCATTTCCTAAATTCTTTGAGTAATTGCACTAAGTTGACACGGCTACACTTGAGCAAAAATAATTTTGGGGGTCGTTTACCAAATACCATAGGCGATTTGTCCACCAAACTCAAAGTACTTCGTCTTGGACACAATCAGATACATGGTAGAATCCCTCTTACATTAGGAAACCTCATCAGCTTGACAGAATTATGTATACAGATGAATAATTTCACTGATATCGTCCCAATTACTTTTGGGAACTTTCAAAACATGCAATACTTGTCTCTGCAGGGAAATAAACTTAGTGGAGAAATAATAAATTTCATAGGCAATCTTACTCATTTATTTCACTTGGATTTGTCTCAGAACATGTTTGAAGGAAAAGTTCCTCCAAATATTGGAAATTGTCAAAGTTTACAATATCTTGATATGTCACAAAACAATTTTCATGGAACCATACCAGTCCAATTAATTACTCCATCTCTATCAATTTTATTGGACTTGTCACATAACTCTTTTGATGGTTATATTCCTAATGAGGTTGGAGACTTGAAAAATATTGACTTTTTGGATGTTTCTCATAATCATTTCTCTGGAAGCATTCCTCAAACAATTGGAGATTGTCAAAGCTTAGAGTATCTAGGTGTGCAAGGGAACTTCTTTCAAGGGACCATCCCCTCGTCTTTGGCTTCATTGAAAGGCCTAAGGAAGTTAGACTTGTCTCAAAATAACTTGTTTGGATCAATTCCAAAAGGCCTGCAAGATATTGCATGTTTGGAGTACCTAAATGTTTCCTTCAACATGCTTGAAGGGGAGGTACCAAGCAAAGGTGTCTTTGGGAATGCAAGTGCAATATCACTTACGGGGAATAATAAGCTTTGTGGAGGCATATCAAAATTGGGGTTGCCACCGTGCCCTATCAAATCTACTAGAAAAAATTTGAAGTTGATCATGTCAATATGTTGTGTGATTGTTTTTCTTCTTCTGGCAACTGTTGTTGTTGCTGTTTACTATGGGAAGAAAAATGGCAAGAAGTCTTCTTCAGGCTCACCAACAATTGACATGATTCCCAAAATATCATATCAAAGTTTGCATAATGCTACCGAAGGATTCTATCAAAAACTTGATAGGATATGGGAGTTTTGGCTCTGTATATAAAGGAACTTTTGGTTTTCAAGAAGTTGTTGCCATAAAGGTCATCAACCTTCAAGTAAGAGGAGCTCACAAGAGTTTTGTTGCGGAATGTAATGCACTTAGAAATGCAAAGCATCGAAATCTGGTAACAATTAAAACGTGTTGCTCTAGCACAGATTACAAGGGCCATGAATTTAAGGCTCTAGTTTATGAGTATATGGTGAATGGAAATTTGGAAAATTGGTTGCATCCAGGAGCAGAAAATTCATATCATCCAAGAATCTTGCTCCTTGATCAAATAATAAATATTCTTTTCCATATGATATCTGCTTTAAACTATCTTCACTATGAATATGGTCAACCTCTTGTTCATTGTGATTTGAAGCCAAGCAATGTCCTTCTTGATGGCCACATGATAGCTCATCTGAGTGATTTTGGATTGGCGAGACTATTCTCAACTAGTGAGATCTTCTCTACTGAACATAGTATAATTGGTATAAAGGGTACTGTTGGCTATATTCCTCCAGGTATCATTTGATATTGTTTTTTTTTTTTTACTACAAGGGCCTTTAAATTCATTATGTTTTCAAACTCACAAATTTTTTAAACATTTTTTTCATGCTAATTTATATCATTAAGAAAATTAATATGCTTACACATTTTTCAGAATATGGAATGGGTTCAAAGGTATCAATACAAGGTGACATGTATAGCTTTGGAATTCTTATGTTAGAGATGTTGACTAAAAGAAGACCAACTGAAGATATGTTTAAAGATGGTCACACTCTTCAAACATATGTGAAAGCTGCATTTCCAAACAAACTTTTAGACGTTGTGAGTCTAACCATTCTTCCTCGAGAATTGAAACAAATCCATCCTAACGTTGAGAAATGCTTGTGTTCTCTATTTGAGATCGGACTTTCTTGTTCAATGGAATCACCTCATGAAAGAATGAGTGCAATTGATGTCATGAAGGAGCTAAACTCTATCAAAAGGTTTTTCCCTTTATGGTGAGTCCAATATCATCGCCTTTATAAATGCAATGCTTTTAATTTGGCTTAATTGATTTGTACACTTAAATTTCATCAACTTGGTATTTGGGAAAGCATACCATGTTTTGACATTTTGTTTCAATTCAATGCTTAATTAATTAGTGGTTACTTGATCTCTTAACCTTCAACAAAAATATGGTAATTAACCGATTTTTTTTTAAAAAAATAAGATAATTGAACTTCTCAAACTTTATTACTTTTTTACCTATCAAAATACGTTATATATTATAATAAAAAAACTTTTATGCTTGACTGTACTTTTATTTATTATATTTTATCTCATCTTCAGATTTATTTGTTGCAGGTAAGGAAACAGTGTGTGATCAATTTCCTTGAAATAATGGAATTGTGATTGGGATGTGCCTAAAGCTGTTAGAAGATAGAGGCATGTTTATTCTGGTCCATATGTTATATGACTTAGTCTTCATATTGATGTCCTTGTTACTGTTATTTGTTAGTGAGACTTGAGAACTTCCTTTTGTTGTCAATGTTATGTTCAAACATGATTATGAAAATGATCAAGTTTAGATTAATATATATACATATATATATATATATGTGTGAAAAGGTTTTAAGATCAACACAAAGCCATGTAGATTCATGTTGTATATATGAAAAGTGGTACTCGGTTAAAATAGACTTGCATTTTAATTGCAAGCCTATTTTTATTTACAAGGATTTAAATGTAAAAATGTTATAATAAAAATATCAAAATATAAATATGCTTTTTTTGTGAGTGTTTAAATGTATAATAATCACTTAAATTTCATGAG
The DNA here is from genome assembly GCA_006871305.1 of Vachellia collinsii. Taxonomy (NCBI): domain Eukaryota; kingdom Viridiplantae; phylum Streptophyta; class Magnoliopsida; order Fabales; family Fabaceae; genus Vachellia; species Vachellia collinsii. The sequence goes on along the minus strand of QFDD01000073.1, from coordinate 76,086 downwards.
TCAATATTTTTCATTAATTGAGATTAACAATATTAATATGAAAAAACTAAAAATATATCCTATAACTTTAAAGGATTAAAATGAAACTAGATCAAAAAATGTTTTTGCATATTATAAATGTTATGTTTTGGTGTCATTTAAAAGAACACGTAAATTGATATTGAAAATGATAGGAATTGTGGAAAATATCTCTTCAAGAATTTTATTGGAAATATGAATTTGAATTAAAATTTAAAGAGTACCAATATTTTTGTATAAAAAATTTGTCAGATATTTTTTACCTATAATTTTTTTAACAGGAAACTTTTGCTCGATTTTTTTCCTATGAATGAACAGTAATTTATAGATAGCCAGAAAAAGAATAAGCCATAACCAACGTAAATGAGCAATGCGAAATGACTATAACACCCTTACAATATAAAGCCGATTAGCGCGAACGAAAAACCGCGAAAGCCGCGAACTTGTTCAAAATCTTCTTCCTCAGGTATCGGACCCTTTGGTCCCTTTCTCTACCTCTGTTCCTAATCACCGGTAAAACATGAATGATCACGCACTTCCGGATCCACGATTCCGATACCATCAACAATGGCGAACCTCTCAGAGACCCATGCTTGCGCGCCTTCCACCGAACGTGGTCGGGGCATCCTCATTTCCGGCGACCCGAAATCCAACAACATTCTATATTGCACGGGGCGATCTGTCATGATCCGCAACCTCGATAACCCGCTTCAGGTTTCAGTTTATGGCGAGCATGGCTACCCTGTTATAGTGGCACGGTGCTCTCCCAACGGTGAATGGATTGCTTCAGCGGACGTGTCCGGCACCGTTCGGATCTGGGGCACCCATAACGATTTTGTTCTTAAGAATGAGTTCCGGGTCCTTTCGGGTCGGATAGATGACCTTCAGTGGTCCGCCGACTGTTTGAGGATCGTTGCTTGCGGGGATGGCAAAGGGAAGTCATTTGTCCGCGCTTTTATGTAAGTGCTTATCATTATTTTTGTTCTTTATGCTTTGCAGTTATTCTATTGAGGCTTTGATTGGTCATGCCTTTCGATTTAGTGACCAGAATGTTAGGGATAGAAGCCAACGGCTCTCGGAGCTAAGATCAAGACCCCCCCCCCGGGGGGGTAATTGTGCTTGTTGGCTGTAAATCTTGGCATTTGAGTTTAATCCAAGAATTACCTTCAAAGAGATTAGATCAAGGAAGAGATAGTTTCATTTCATAGCATTTTCGATTCTAAGGAGTACGATTACATTCCTAATGAGACTGCCTGAGTGGAAATAGCAGAGAATACTTTTTGGTGTGCGTGTGTAATGTGTGTGTGTGTGTGTGTGATTATGTAATATAAGTAGAATCTTATTTTCCCTTATATATATATATATATGATAAGATACTTATGTCTCTATCTAATCGTATAGTACATCTGTTCATAAAAGGTATTATGAATTAAATACTCTTCCTTCCCCCTTAGCATTGTCTGTGCAAAATTTATAAATTATAACACCAGTATTGGTCAATATCAATATAGAATATAAAAGTCAATGGAACTGCAACAGCTCTTTTTGAGTTTTGTCATACATGGGGGATGGGGCCACTCTAATTTTTATTGTTCGAGCTCAGTTTAACTAATGCTGGGGGAAGTAATGTTGTGGCCAAGCTTCAGAGTTTACGTAAGTGCATCTCTCCATTTCTAACTTGACCTAAGGTATTGGGCCACAGCTAAGAGACTGCCATTTCAAAGTTTTTACGACTTTTTTCCTGTAAACCTACATGTATATATTTGTTTAGTTGTATGGGTTTGGAGGCCATCTAGTTACGCAAGGTCTCTGCTTTTTAAAATTTAAACCATCTCGTAATTAAGCTTCATTCCCTTCTCATTTTTCCCCAATGTACCTTATTTATTCCATTTCGTACCTTGTATTTTGTGCTTAGGTGGGATTCAGGAAGCACTGTTGGGGATTTTGATGGTCATTCACGGCGAGTTTTAAGTTGTGCATTCAAACCAACAAGGCCTTTTCGTATTGTCACATGTGGAGAAGACTTCTTGGTGAATTTTTATGATGGTCCTCCATTCAAGTTCAACATGTCCATCAGGTAATTATTATTGACATGATTGGATTTTTGTTTAATTGTGAATTGGGGGATACATAGAAAAATTTGGACATTACACTTGAATTAATTTAATTAAAATATAATCATCAAACCAATGTAACAGACTGCCAGAGACAATGTGAGATTAAAAATTTCTTCAAACACACATCCACATCCAACAGGGAGAGGGTGTGTCAGATGTTATAATAGAAGTAATGAGCCTTCGTGTAAGTGGAGAAGGTGGTAATCAATTAAGTTTTCACTTGAAGCAAGTGAAGAGGATTGACATGACCCTGAATTTCTGTTTGATAAAACTTTCTTTCTCCTCGTGTCTCCCCACTTCTTGTTGTTTCATTTCTGTTGGGAACAGAGACAGTTTAACTTTCATCTTGGAATGAGTCAAGAAAAGGATTTTGACTACGTTGAACAAATGATCTTGTTCTTGCATCTAGTTGTCTATCTATTCTTTTGTTCACACAATATATTATTGGAATTCCTGAGAATGCTATATTTCGATCATACATCACAAGCTATATGTGGAAAAAAAATGGAATATTCAAACTGAATGTTCTACAAATTAAATTGATCGTTGGACTGTAAATCAAAAACCATATATATGTTGACAGAAATGTGTGTGCACGTGTGGTGACATTTTAGGAACTGATAATTGAAGGTGTTGTTGATCTGCAGGGACCATTCAAATTTTGTGAATTGTGTTAGATTTTCCCCTGATGGAACCAAATTCATAACTGTGAGTTCAGATAGAAAGGGTATCATATACGATGGGAAGAGTGGGGACAAACTTGGCGAGTTGTCTGCAGAGGGTGGCCACAAGGGCAGCATTTATGCTGTAAGTTGGAGTCCTAACAGTAAACAGGTAATAACCTGCTTGTATCTTAAAATAAATGAAATTAAAGCCAAAAAAAATTAGAAGCTAGTTTAGAAGAGCTTATATATGATTCACAAATGAGTTCATTTTTAAGAGCTTCACCACATTCACTATACCGAGTTAATTACAGCCACCACAACAGAATTAATCTGTTTGAACTGTAATTTTTGTTTTTGTGAAGAAATGACTCGTTTTTCCTGCCAGGCAGAATTTTCTTCACTGGAGTTTTTTTGTGTCTTAAACTTCAATACCGTCTGCATAAATTGCAGGTGCTTACTGTGTCTGCTGATAAATCGGCGAAGATCTGGGATATTCTTGAGGACGGGAGTGGAAGTTTAAATAAGACTTTATCGAGTCCTGAATCTGGTGGGGTGGAGGATATGCTTGTTGGTTGTCTTTGGCAGAATAATCATGTTCTCACTGTCTCCCTTGGTGGCATGATTAATTTATATTCAGCAACAGATTTAGATAAAAGTCCTATATCATTATCTGGCCACATGAAAAATGTAGCTCTTTTAACATTCCTCAATAGAAGCGAAAAGATGCTCTTGTCATGTAGCTATGATGGGGTGATCTTAAAATGGATTGTAGGCACTGGTTGCTGCGGTAAATTAGATATTAAACAATTGGGATTAATTAAATTGTTAGCGGCCGTTGAAGAGGAAGTCATTACAGCTGGATTTGACAACAAGGTATGTAGGTAACTGAGAAAAATTAAGGTATTTATGATTTGGGCTTCCAACATATCAACGGCCAATGTAGATTGATGTGCCTCTTGCTTCTTTGTCAGTATTAGAAAAAAGGAGCTTGGTTTTGTTTTCAAGTTCTGATGATAGTTTCCTTTAGTTTCAAACTTTTTTAATGTGCAATTTTGGAAATGAAGGTTTGGAGGGTTCCTTTGCAAGGGGCTAATTTTGGAGAGCCTGAGCAAATTGATGTTGGCAGTCAGCCAAAGGACTTGAGCCTTGCCCTTAATTCTCCTAAACTCGCTTTGGTAGCAATTGAATCTGGAATTGTTTTGCTTAACGGTTCAGAAATTGTCGCAACTCATAACCTGGACTTCACTGTGACTGCATCTGCAATTTCACCTGATGGGAGTGAAGCAATTGTAGGTGGGCAAGATGGTAAGTTGCACGTATATTCTTTCTCAGGAAATACACTTACAGAAGAGAAAGTCCTTGAAAAGCACCGGGGTGCAATTAGTGTGGTAAGATATTCTCCAGATGTTACCATGTTTGCTTCAGCTGACTTGAATCGTGAAGCTGTTGTTTGGGACCGTGCCTCTAAAGAGGTAATTTGAGCCCCAAACATTAGTTACATTACATTTACTTTAAGCCTTTTAAGTTGGATGCTCCGATTTTCTTATACCACGTTTTCTTTCTGAAATAAGAAACATGATAAAGTTACCTGAAAAGATAGGTATGAGTATAAACACTATCCTTATGAAGAGTGGGTGATGTTCTGAAATGGTTAGATTGACAAGGAGATCAGTCATTTCCTTGAGCTGCAATTTGACTTGAAAAGTTATCTCTTGCAGGTGAAGCTTAATAACATGTTATTTCACACTGCACGTATTAACTGCTTAGCTTGGTCACCTGATAACACCCTCATTGCTACTGGATCACTTGATACGTGCGTCATCATATATGAAATTGGAAAGCCAGCATCAAGCCGCAGAACCATAAAAGGAGCTCATTTAGGTGGAGTCTACGGGTTGGTTTTTATTGATGATGATAGCGTGGTCAGTTCTGGAGAAGATGGCTGTATTCGTGTTTGGAAATTGCCTTCAGATTAAACCCGAGCTTCAGAACAACTACTAGTATCCTTAACGCATACTTCAGTTTTTGGTGAGAAATGTGGCAGTTCTTCTGTCTTGCGTTTTGATATTCAATGGTCTACCCTCTTAGAGGGAAGAAGAGTAGAGGGTACACTGCACCTATGCAGTGTATTTATAGATACATCTTAGGACTCACCCATCATTCTGGTGTCCCTTGATGGATAGAGTTAAAAGCACTGGAGATCAAAAGAAACTTTTCAATATTGACTTACTAAGATGATGCACCCTGCAGATCAACCAAGAGGAAGAGATTATAGATACACTACAATGAGAGAATATCCTTAGTAATATTAGAGAAGGACTTGGATTTTATCTTGAACGATTCTTTGCATAGTTATTGACTGTTAAGCGTATTCATTAGCAATGCATCGGCTATTGACTCGACGTTGGTGTTAAATCTTAATCCTTATTTATCTCTCTCTCTTCCCATGGCATGTTATGTTCTATCTTCCCACGCTGATTCAAGTGCGGCATCTTTTATATGTTATATGATATATATATGTGATAACTGTGCTGTTATATGATTAATTGTCTACTTGGGTAGAAGCATGAGCTGTACCTTAGCCTCTATTCAGTAGATACAGAGAGAGAAGATCTGTGGTTTACCTCAATCTGGCAATGGAGGTGAGCCACATATGCTGCTGCCATCTTACTTTTTTGACAAGTTTCTTCGGCAAATCTAATGCACATAAATTGACAGAATCATTAATTAATTTTCCAAGCCGTCTTCTCTTCTTCACTCTTCCTCTCTTGCTCAATCAGTGAACACTTCATGTCAACTTTAAACTGTTAGATTTGTTTGTTTCCTTACACTTAACACCTCAACTAAAATGTTGATTCTAAAAAATTTGATCTGAATGATTCAAGAACTGGGCATAAAGATATAAGCCATTTTCATTTTCCCTGGTTTTCTGAGGCAGGATACACCTACAACTTAGCCTGTTTCATGACAGTGAGAAGTTACAGCCATGACGACGGTAGTGGTGGTCCTGGTTTTCAACATCTCTTGTGATATTTCCCCCCTCTACTTGAGTAGTCCCATTCGATTTGTTAATTTATGAAGATAGATGCAGTTAAGATAAAAGACATTATTAGCAGGCAGTTAAAAAGCTAATATTGGGTTTAGTCTTCTGAAACCTTGAGGAAGCATAACGTTGTGGAGATTTTCTTTATTTTATTTAGCCATTGCTTTTTTTTTTAACTGAAACTTTTATGATTAATGTATCCTTCGCGTATTTGGATGGCGGGTTGATTACGTTATTTACATGGCAAATGTATTCTCTCAAATGCGAAGAGCAGCCTCAAGACAAATCCTATTATTCATTATGCTTTTAAATAGAAAAAAAATGGATTTCAAGAATAGGATACGTGATTTTTAAAATTTTACAAAGAAGGAAAACTTTTGAGATTATAGCAAAAATGGATTTTATATACTTCTTTTGAGGGCATTTGCCTTTAAATGATTTTGCTGATGCAATGAGAACAAAAATTAATTTTATGATTGTCGAAAATCATGTGCATGAAAAATAATTAAATTCTATATAAACTCATTTATTTTCTTTAAATATATAATCATATAATCTGAAAACATAAATTGTTTACTCAAAAAAAAAAACAAAGAGAACTTGAATTGTTTATTGGCAGTTGTAATAGCCTTGTTTTTTTTTCCCACTTGGCATCAAAAGTTATCATTGTTAGGAAGAACATTAACTGTTTTGCCTCCCTTTTCAACTTATTTAACAAATAAAAAAAATTATATATTCCTATTGAATCTTGAAAAAATTGGGGAAAAAATAAAATTAATTGGAGAATGAGACCTACTCAGTTGCACATGTAGAAGCTCAGTTGCACATGACGTGAAAGCTCAGTTGTATATTATAGAAGTTCAATTACACATTTATGGAATGTCTCATTTTACAATTAATTCTCCAATTCTCTCTTGAATCTTTTAATCTTCATATATAAATTCACTTATTTGATTTCTTTTTTAACCATTAATCCAATTGAAAGATCAAGTTAGATAATTTTCCACTTTTTAGTGTATATAACTCTATACGTCCGCATGAATACAAATGAAGGTAAATACCAATATACCATAATGCTGAGGTCCAAATTAAAGCTTTTTTTAAAAAAAATTAAATTAAAATGCAAAATAAATTAAAAAAATTAAATTAAAATGTAAGCATATGAAGAAGAAAAAGTATGAATGTGTTAGCTAAATCGATGAAAAAGGTGTAGGGCTCATGATGATGAACAGTTCCACTAGGAAGGAAAAGTTGTATTCTTTTTATGCCATTATTGTTCTTGGGACAGAGAGAAACAGTTTGAGTGTTTTGAAGTTTTAAATTGAGTGGTAATTAAATTATTTTATTCATATCTTCAATATTTCTCACAGAATCCCTCCTTCTCGGCATGTGTGCTATTGCTTCTCTACTCTTCATTTGTCTCTCAATGGCAATGCTATTGCTACTATTCATAAAGTTATTTTTTAAAATAATATTATACATGTTCAAATATTATGTCATTTCAGTTTTTTAAATAGAAATCCCGGTTAAGTGCACCACGTATGCTATTGAAGTATTTTTCTTGTTAATGCATTCATCATTTTAAAGTATTTTATGACATGTTTAATATGTTATTTTTTAAATGTATCCAACATTTTAAATCATATTCCAAAACCTTAAAGTATGGGTTTTTAGATGCACCTAGAACCTGAAAATATCCCTGGGTGCTGGATGCAAGGTATAAAAAGTTACTTTATATGCTAGACAAAGCTTGAAAATGTATCAAGTGTGATGGATAAATCACAAAAATATGCTGCATAAATCACAAAAAGTTATTTTAGGGTACTCATTACATATAAGAACGTATTTTTAATGAGTTGAATACACCTTAACCATAAAAAATAATGACTCAAATTAATGGACCATTTCCATTTTTTTTTTTGAATACTTGTATTTTTCTTTATATAAATGTTTTTACGATTTCATTTAGTTCTAACATTGCTACAATATATAATAATTTCATTAAACTTAAATACTGCTTTATACTTCATTTCACCTGTAGAAGCATTTCAAGAACTTTTACCTTTGATATCAATTAGTTTATTCTGGCAAAAAAAAAAACAGAGATCAATTAGTTTATTACATACCTCTGGCTTTACTTTGGTAAATTTATTAGCAAAATTTTAATTATGCCTGCAAAAACAATTAAACTCAGAAGACACTAGGTTTATGAGTACAAACAATTTAGTGATCTAATTAAGCTGGTGTTACAGATGTTTCTCTATTTTTCAACTTTGAATAATCACTAAGAAATAATACATATGAGTTCATAACACAAGACAACATTACAACATAGAGAAATAAGGGAAAAGCACCCCTTAAAAATTTCTTAGTGAGAATGACATAATGGTGTGTACAAAATTTGTAGAGTATTAATCATTTCTTTATAAAAAATGTTCAGATCCTTTTAATTAGTAAAATTTTTAATGGGAGACTTCCTTCTAATCATCCCAGCATTTAATAATGATATATTAAAAGAAATTTTAACAAAATACTACCACTATAAAAGTTGGGAGTTGTATTCGGTTCAAAATATATTATCTCAGTTTTTTAAACTAATTTATATAATTTATAAATTGATATATATAATCTAATTTCAATATTTTATATGAGTGTTTTAGAGAAATCAAATTCCATTTATTACAATTAACTAATTTATTTAATTTTCTTAATTTATCTAAATTAAATTATTAATCAATTAGTTTTTATATTAAAATTTTTAATGGAATAATTAAAACCACTTTTGATATAAATATGTTGAAAACCAGTGTGCCCAAACATTTAGGCTTCCACAATACGATAAATCAGTATTAGAATTCTCACTCAAAATCATACCCACATTTAATACTTATTCTTTCATTTTATTTATAAACATAATTCTCTTTTATAGAGATGCGATGTCATAAAAGCAACCATTAGGCTTTGGTTAAAAATTTAATGTGTAATTTATATTTTTACCCAGCATTAATTAATTACATGTCTATCACATATTTTTTTTCCATCATTTTCTCCAATCCCTTATCCAACCTACTCTCTTTAACACTTACCACTTTTATAAATAAACGGTGTGATTGGGGGAAAAATTACATAACTTAACGTAATTATTATTTTTAATCAATTTGAATAGTTGTTGGTATTATTTGGCCCAAAAAAAAAATAGTTGTTGGTACTCCGGACATCTGTGTAGCGATAGCGTGCTGAAGCATAGAGAATGAAGCAGGTGAGGGGTGCGCGTGCTGATCCAGTTGACGTGCTCAGCTGTACAAAAAATTCAAAAGCTGTGCCGTTTGCACATTGTCAACTCAACTGTTCCAACTAAAGCCTGCTCACAGAAAACAATGAACTTGTCTCACTTTGTCTGCAAACTGCAATGTCATTGAAAATTGAAAATTCCAACAGGAAGTATACCATCCAATGGGTTTGATACAAACATATATCCACAAGTTTTTACTATACAATGGGGTTTTTCCACCATACCCCATTGTATAGTACCCCATATAAATTCTCATTAATAACATCATTCATAAGGTATATGACATTTTAATAATTTTTAATATGAAACTAAATATCAGAGTTATTTTATTTATGCTTGCGAATCAAACATTATGAATTGAACTCATTTCTCTTCAATCACATCACATTTGTTTTATAATTTTCCTCGTACTTCAGACTTCATGGTTAAGAGGTTCGAAGCATCTGAACACAACACTGAAAAGACATGTTTTCAGAAGCAAGCAAGCAATATAGACTTTTTTTCTTCTTTTTTTTTTTAAGGCAACATCATCTGCAATTCACATCTACATTAAACTGAGAATATGATCCACAGAAACACACATCCATCTCTCTCTCACACACACTCTTCTCCTCTAAAAAGTTACAGTCAAAAGCTACAAGCCGGGCAAAAGCAAGGTAAAAAAGGGAACTTTTCAGGTCAAACACCATGATCTCACTTGCCTTTTGCCCTCTTTTCCAACTTTTCAAGAGGACTTTAGATCCACAACACAATCTATGATTTTACATAACTGAGCAGTTGCTGATAGTGTTGTCATCGCTGAACATATCAGCTGCATAGTGATGATCTACCCTAGAGTAATTTGGCAGCTGATGATGAGAGTAATTGACATCGGCAGGACTGTAATTAAAATCATTATTATAGTTGTAGCTGTTGTTCCAGTAATATCCAGTGCTAGGAGGAACAAATGGAGCCCTCTGATACATCATCTGGGGTGGTTGTTGCTTCAAGCCCATTGTCAATGAAGATGGATGGTTATTATTATTAAAACCATTCATGTTCATCAGAAAAGAAGATGAAGGTGGTGATGGATATTGTTGTTGATTTGTGAGAAAACCACCATTTGGGATGATTCCTGAAGAGGATCCTGGAAATCCAAGGTTGGGTTGAACTTGAAATCCTCCAAATCCAGAATTGTTTGCATTGTTATTTCCGTTAAAACCAGCAAGACTCATCATAGAACCTATGTCATTTGTGAACTTTTTGGGCTCTCCAAGACTCAAACTTTCACTACCCAGATTGGCATTATTGTTCATTTTCAGAGCAGCCAAGGATTTTGGATCAAACGCTCCTTTCTTGGCATTATTATTATTATTGTTTCCCTTGCCACCGTTGTTGAAAGAAGCAGCTTGATTCATGACTCCACCATTTTTCTTTGCATTCTTTGCAGCAGCACTAGCTGTTTGCTGCTGCTTGAGCAAATTCAGTTGATTAGCCTTCTCACTGATGAACCTTAGCCCATCATCATCTCCATCATCTTCTTCATCTGCATCGTCATCTTCGTAAAACTCATCTTCAGAACCAAAAGCAGGGAACTTAAATTTCTTCTGGTTGTTAACCTTTCCTTGCTGCTTTTGACCCTTATGGTTCTTGTCATTCTTCACACAGTTGTTGCCATTGCTGATGTTGTTATTATTCTGCTTCTGGTTCGTATTCGTTTTCTGTGACCAAAGTTCTGCATATTTACCAGCTCTCACCAGTTTCTTGATCAATGTCTCAGAATCAACACTTCCTGAAACTGTCACTTTTTGTTGTTCTGCGTCTAACTGAACCTGATAAACACCTGCAAATGCAAAGACAGTGTCCCAAAATGCCTAGTGACAAAGAGAATCAAACACAAGCCTGAAGTTTAAACCTTAACGTAACCCACTTCCTATAGCAAGACAAGATCAAATTAAAAGCATAAACTTTAACTTCTCATGGAGGCATTTCCATGTCTGCTTAATGTCAAAATGGGTATTAAAAAAATTAAGCACAATATTCTTTTTTGGGACTAATGCAGATAGCTTCATTTTTTTTTTTTTGCCAACTAATGCAGATAGCTTCATTAAATTGTGGTATGTTTGTTATATTACAAAAATGTGGCATACAATGGCTTTCATTAAACGAGCTACCTATTTTCTTTACCTTTTTTCCGCACAAATTCTTCTCAAGCAAACATGTTGCAGACAAGACTTTAAATGGAAAAAACAGGAAAAGAGGAGAAGAAAGTGAGGACCTTCAATTTTCTGAAGTAGTTTCTTCACTTTCTGCTTACAGCCATCACAGTGAATGTTCACTTTGAGAACACATGTCTGCAGAGGAAGAAAGAAGAAAACATGCAAAAACAAGAAAATTAGGAAATAATAACAGAAAGATTCTCAAGGGAAAGAGGAAAACCCCAGGTTGAAAAGGCGAAGAAAAGCAAGTACCTGGATTTTGAGGAGCTTAAAGTCGTCGTCTTTAGTCATTTCTTCAGTGATCTCTTGGAAACAAAGCAGGTTTTTCTTTAGTTTCTATCTCTAGAGCTGTGTTTGGATTTTGTAACCAAACAATAAGGCTATGGGAGTGGGGGTAGAAAAAGCAGTTGAATTTGAGAGTTCCTATGAATTTTATAGACTCTAAAATTCTTACTGGCTAGCTACCTAGCTCGCTGTGCAAGTTGCTATGTTTTTCTTTCTCAAAAGCAGACAAAACAATGACACATGGCTTTTCACCTAAATTTTAAAAATGAAATGCCTCGTAAATTATAAACATTTATATTAATAAATTTGAATTCTAAATTAATATTGATATTTTTTTTCACCTATCCTTCTACCAGATTGACAATCTGATTTGAAGTATGATATTTGGCAAAAAAAAAGGATTTGAAGTAAGATCATGTGCTAAATGCAGTCATCTCTACTAGATGAAATTCAAATATTAGTTCATTATATTATGAGTAATTAACCAATTTCACTAAATCTAACTTCTGTTAATATGATGCATTAAATTTACTATTTACAAGTTTTATGTGCATTCACCGTTTATTTTGGGCAAGTATGAGTTGAATCCATTGATGGGGTTTTACTCTCAGAATCAAACAAATTGGCCATTATTAGTATCAAAATGATTCTCCCTTCCTCAGGTTCATTATCTAAGAATGCAGTCTAGCAGGATGTCCTCACTGTTTGGCAACAAAAAAAAATGGATGTCCTCACTATGTTAAAATCTTTTACTAAAATTTCTATTATAACCGGTAATTCTGTTTTATGGATAACTAGTATGGCTAACCACAAACTTCGTGGAAGTAATTAAGACAAAAAAAAAATAATGTTCATGGAAGTAGTTGACGCAAAAATATATATATATATATGTTCATGGAAGTAGTTGACACAAAAAAAAAATCTAAGATCTGTTTGTTTCTACTTTTTTTTTTGTTTATAAAACAGATTTCTAAAACAAGTTTAAAAAAATATAAAACAACTGTTTGGATAATTTTAAAAAAAATTAAATTTGAACACAAAAATACTAAGACTGGATGGTCAAGTTTTGAGAGAATATTCAAATCTTAGAATGGAGAAAAGGCCATCGAACTAGAAAAAAGAGTTTCTCAATTTTCTCAAGCAAAAAATTAATAAATGCAAAAAAAAAAAAATTAGTTTTTGTCTTTAACAAAAAAAATTGTATATGAAAATAAACATGCGTTTTTCATGTTCCTTTCAAGCATCCTCTAATTACAATGAAAATAAGAAAAGAAAAAAAAAAGAGTAAAAATGATCCTATTATAAGTATGGCGTACGTTCACTTACCTATGTCTGTTAAATCTAATCCTTCAATCCTTGTCATGTCTAATTTTTATTGTTAATAATAGTTTAAGATAATCCTAAAATTTTGTCCATAAGAGTTTTTATTATTAAAAAAATTATACATGGGAAGATTTAATTAAAAAGTGTACTTAATAGATAGAAGTAAATGTAATTAAAAATTCGAGTTACACAACTAAAATTTTCATATTTATTATACCCAAATATCTTCTTAAGAAGATTTGCTGAAATTCTAACTAACAACAAATGAAAGTATTTCCCTTCTAAAATCTCAAACATCGAAATTTTCAAAGACATTGATAGTTTGTTTGAGATTATTTTTTAGAAGGTGATCCTACACATAAATATGTTAGAAGAGTTTTGTTTCAACTTACATGAAAGTGATTATAGAAATAGTTAACAAACAAGCTGAGAAGCCAAGTCAAAACACAATGGTTTTGTCACTATTGCCTGAAGGTAGATCTGGGTTTAACAAAGTTTTGAATATGGATTTTGTCTCCTCCCTTCTCCGTGCATGCTTCTATACCAACTCTTAAAAAAATATTTATCTAATCCTGTTTATAATCATGTACGTAATAAATGAAAGGTAAAATTGTATATTTTCATAAAAAAAATTAATAAGACAATTTGAAAATAAAACTAAATAAAAATTATTTTTCTATTGTGTAAATAAAACGATTAGAGGGGTATTCAACAAGACCTTTAGCCTTATTGGTTCACTAAAAATCCTGCAATGGAAATGGAAATGTAGATTTTCTACTTGCGGTAGATGTTTGGTTGGCATGGGAAGATTGATTTCCACCAAAAATAATGAGAACCAATTTTCAATTACAGGTAGGAAAATCCGAAAGATGAATTTACCCATATATGATCTTTGATTCTTCTTGTTTTGACCGATGATGTTTTGAAACTATTTTCTCCGTCACCATTTGTGAGGTTTGTGGATAAATAGTTTGGCAAGTGATAGCATCCCATCGCATTCCTCCCCATGTAAATATTCCAAGAAAAATTAGTTTATCCACCACAACAATGAACCATGAGGGGGAAAAGATGAATCAGAGAGGGACAGACATCATCCTGACCGCAATTTGTCAGTTTGTTCGGAAAATAAGGGCGGACATAGTGTCATTTTTTTCATACTTTGACTATATATAGGTGATGTGCACATCATAGTTAATAGGAAATTTGTTTAAATTTTGTATAACAATGAGGTACCTAGAAGATGCATTTAGTTAAACATGTCAAATTTTATAAAAAGTGGCTTTAATAAGACGGAATTGATGGGTACGTCATAATCAAGAGACAGTATTTAAATATCATATAACCATGAGGTATCTATGAGATATATCTCATGAAACATGTTAGTTTTTGAAGAAAAGTGAGTGACTTTAATCAGATGCAAGTAATGTATATGTTATATTTACTTTTTGTATAGACAATGACAATCTACAATATTTTTGTCATGATTATACAAGTATGCAGGAACGAAATATGTGTATATATATTTCAATGTCAATTGCCTTATAAATTTGGTTTTTGGTGATTGTTCTATAATGCTAGCTAAAAATAAGGGCAAACATAATGTTTCTTCCCTACTTTAAATAGATGCATATCATAAGCAATTCATGGTTAAGAGAAAATTTATTTAAATTGAAAGTGACCATGAAATACCCATCATGTGCAACTAGTTGAAAATATAAAATTATCTAAATTTGTTGTGTTTTTTACTAGATGCATGTTACAGGTAATTCATAGTTAAGAGGAAAGTTATTTAAATTGATCTTTATTATTGAAGGTTCTTTGGATGGTTGGAAAGAAAGTGCCAAATTTAAATTTTGTTATAAAGGGCAATATTATCATTTTCCATTTTTTTTCTACCTATCTTACCATTATTTTTTTTTTCAAAATCTTACCATTATTTTAATCCAACCTAATATAATATTTTCTATCAAATCATTTTTTATTATAATACATATCAAACATGTTGCTGGAAAAAATTATCCTTTCTCTTCTATCTTCTTTCATTCCTTTCAATTAACCATCAATTCTTTAATCCGAACCGTTCGGTAAATAGTGTAGGAAGAACTACCATTTAAATCAAATCACTGGTAGGTTTAATTAAAAGTTTCGATAATTTGGTAGGGTTGGATTTACTTTGTTTTCCTTTAAAACATTGTTGAGTTAACGGAAAAAAAGAAAAAATAGAAGTCCGCTATGTGTATGCTTTGGTAACTCTATTTTGTTAAATTATCCATAATTTATATATAAATATTCTATTTATTTGTGAATTAATACATTTTATATTTAAATATTTCTCTTTCCATAATTACATATCAATATTTTTTGTTTATTTTAATTTAATCTATTGTTTTGATCATGACCGTTTAGACCCTCCAGTTAACCGTCGTTTAAACTATTAATTAGACAGGTTTATTGCTCAACGCAGTTTACAGTGCCTTACTTGAAGCTTGTTTGAAAAGTAACAAAATATTGGTTTAAAAAATGATTTCATACAATTCGAGGTAAATATATGAAAGAGTTTTGTCTCAATTTACATGAAATTAATTTTTAAAATTGATTAATAAATATGCTCTTGATCGAACGTAAAATAGCCGCTCTTAAAAAATTGGTGATATTAAAGTATTTCAGACTTGGAAAAACTGGGGATGCTGCGGCACCACCCAAATTTTGAAGTGCTTCCTATATTTATTTTCTTTTTATTTTTTTTACATCATTAGATTATATATGATTGATGTTTTGATAAAAAAAGTGGTTTAGTTTTCAATTTTTTATGATTTTTTACAGATAAACACCTAAAAAACATTAAATTTATCCAAATTTCAGAAGGTGTATTTTTGAAAAGTCATAAAAAATAGAAAACTGAATCATTTTTTACTCATAAAATATCAAAATGTCACTCATTTTATATAGAATTCAGTAATATAAAAAAAATAAAAAAAAACACATGGAAAGCATCCAGCCAGGAGTGGGGCGCAGCTGAGGGCCCCATCTCGAAAAACAGAAGCCGTCTCTAGTGCCCCCTTTTTTTTTAATGAATGTAAAAGGCGTCTCTGGTGTCCTTGGGAGTAGTCCCTGTCTCTGAACCAACTTCCCTCACAAACTTGATCATTTTCCAGAGGTTTCGTATTTCTTAGAGAGCACTTCATTGTTCACAGCAAGGAACAAACTGATGTCAGTTTCTGCAATCTGGAAGAACCCAAATCCAGGGAGAAGCAGACAGCAAAAGACGATGACACGTAAGGAACAGATAATAAAATTGAAATATTACTAAACAAAATAAATTGCTTCTCAGATTTCAAGGGTATACTATATGATGTATCAGAACAAACTGGCAGAAATGAAGATTCATTGCTCCCCGTGTAGTTGCCGATAAAAGATGATGATGGTGAAGAAGAAGAAGAAAATTATGCAAAAGTAACATCAAGAAAGCAAGGTGAAGTGACCTCAATAGGATAAAACCAGTTGAGCTAAAAAAATTTTTGAATTTTGACGTCCCATTATTGCCTGTGTTACCTCAGTTTTACAAGAAAGCTGAAACAGCCTCAAAAGTAATGCAAGTGACAGGGAGAATCGTCCCAGAGTATGAACGCAGTCATCAAAAAATCTCAATATCAAATGAGTGGTATAAACACATTATCATTTATTATGTTTTAACTTACTGTTGTATGTTATTTACTTGTAGAACTTCTTGAAAATAATGATGCCCCCTGATTGTATGATATATATCTGGCTTCTGATAATTTGTCCTCAACAAGTCATCCACTCGCTAGACAGTGCAAGCAAAAGCTAAATCGTATAAAGTAATAATTTTAAAGGATATTTTGTCGTCACTTTTCTCCAAAAGTGAAAGGGGATATTTATTACGTATAGATATAAAAGATCTAAACTTCTGATATACAATAAATTTTTGGGCATAGGTATAGAGAATTCATAAATAAAGTAATTGGGTTTAAGGTTTCACAAAAAATTTCAACCATTAATAAACAGCCTTGATCAAAACGATTATAGGCGCCTTTTTTAAAAGAAGAAAAAAGTCCAAATTGTAACTGGCCTCAAATACCCCCAAATGAAGGTACCATAAACAATCAACTGAAACATTGCATGATCTTCTGGACATGAGTTATTATAATGCAAAGGATTTTCTTTTTAAAATTTGATTCGCACTTTCTAATATCCTTCAACTTCAAATGAGAAAACCTGAACAGAAAAAGGTAAAATAAAAAATGATTTGGGAAACTAACTAATCTTTCAGGAGCTGATTCTTTTCAAAGGTAATAAAGAGATGCATATTTCGGTGTTCAGTGAACCAGTTCTCACTTCTCAGTCAAATTTAACTTCCAATTATAACATGCGAGGACATTAAGGTCAATAAAGTTATTGGATCTGAATGATCTCAGGGACTTTTTGTACAGATTAACTTGGCTCTAAGTTTACACAATAGCACAAGATGAGCTCTAACTTTATAAGAAGCTGCAAATCCTTTTGTACGAAACACAAGAGAATTGTTTTCTGCTAAAGTTCCCAACATACAATCTGGGGAAAAAGAACTGGTTTTGTCACTATTAGTAGAAGTGAAATCTAAGTCAATAAAGCTATTGGATTTGGATTGTCTCATACAGAACAGCATAAGATGAACACTAACTTTTGTACAGAAGTTGCAAATCCTTTGGCTGCACACACAAGCAAAATGAATACTGATAGAGGTTCTTCTTCTACCCATACATTTTGCTTCATGTACAACCACCCTGATTTCCCAATATTGTAAAAAATCTCTAAAGCCAACTCTACAAATTGGCCAGAAAAAAAAAAGGAATGAAAAACTCTACAACAATTTAGAAGAGGAAAATAAAGGGGAAAAATGTATGCAACAAGAAGCATGACTGGCCTTGGGCAGCTTAGGCGTGGAGATCAGAATTCTTCTATCTGGCAGCATGCAATGATCACCAAGCCATTCTTCAAGCAAATTCCACCAGCCACCTTGTTGGAAGACTTTTCACAAACGATCTCTTTCATGTCCAGTTTTCAATATTGACTAAAATACCAGCAGCTACTTTGTCAATGATCTTATGCCTCAGAACCTTCTTCAACAGTGGGAAGACCGCCTTCTTGAATAAATGCTGGGCTAAGAAACTTAGCAACAAAAGCCCACAATTTATACACATCCTCAAAATTAGTCAGAAAACCAAGTGATGCTGTAACCACTTCAACCCGTACAAAGCCACCTTTTCCCCCTTTTCCATCCCGACGACCATTCTCCATTGGCCTGCTAAGACATGCCTCTTCAAGATTCAAAGGCCCATGATGATTTCTTGAGTTATCAAGAATCCGTATGTGATTGAGGATACCAATACCAAGTGAGATCCCTTCTTTTTCAGCCAGCTTTTGAACAATCTCAGGATTAATTAGTCCCCGGTTTTGGTTCCTGATATTAAAAGCCACAGAAGCACCTCTTTCATATTTAATTTTTGGTCCATAGATGTGGACAAGGTTTGCTTTATCTCCCCTGTTAACACCTGGCAACTTTAGTTGCAACAAAGAGGTGACAAGCCAGTTTATCAAAACCCGAAGTCTAAGTGTGGTTTTATTGAGGCCAAGCATATTAACATGATCCAAATGCCGGCATATTATATTTGGTTCCCTCCTCCCCCAATCCTGTTCATCACCATCTTCTCCATCACTTGTGTACTCTTCATCATCGTCTAAGCTAGTTGCACATATGTCTCCCGCTTCCAATGTATGGCTAAGATACTCTTTACGGTTGTCTTCCATGCTAAATGAGACTCTTCTTCCCTTGTTATAAGATTCATTCTCATCCAAACCAAGAAATCTACTACCACCACCATATCGATTCCCTTCCCTTCTATCAAGCAATCTAAATTCACCTTCAGTTTCCCTTCTTATTGCACTCTCTTTAAGCTCACTAGTTATTTCAGAGGTACAGCCATTTTGAAAGCGGTGATGCTGAGCAACAGAAGATGAATTATTAAGACCTGATCCTTTTAAAGGAACATCTTGTACAGATCCAAGGAGAGCAGCGTCACTACTTCCAGGTTCTTCCTCAATCTCATTGACATGCAAATGGTCAGATCCATTACCATTTCTTGAAAAATCACTCGCTTCAGCGACATGTTCCTCTTCAGGGACCTCTTTTACTCGGTCTAGTTCTTGTGACACTGATAGCACAGCTGCATCAAATGAAAGCACATGATGGTCATCATGAGGATCATGATTTAACACTTTGTCATCATACATGGGACTGCCATATATCTTGGAAGTTGGCTTAGGAGAATGATGCTTTTGATTCCTCTTTCCATTGAACCAGAAGGGTGGAAGAGGAGAAGCTATCTTCTGTTTATTAAATTGACCTGTGTGGTCAGATCCCAATGGACTATGTCCCAAATCAATCCAAAAAGAGTTGTCTGAAGACTCATCTTCACTGAAGACAGGGCTCTTCATCAACTCCCCAACAGAAATACTCTCAGTTTCTTCAAATATAGTGCTAGTTCCATCTCTTTCAGAACTATCCTGATCCATTTCAGTCTCAAATACTTCTCGGACTTGAGCAGATGTATATGCACCAGAAAAAGCCGGCAACTGTGATCCCTGACGATTTTCAGCAGTTCTATCACAAATCCCAGTTACTTCATCATCATCATCATCTTCAATCCCAGTCAATTTGTCCAAACCATCAACAGAGTCACTCAAATACAAAGGAAATTCAGGAGTGATCTTCACCATTCCAGATCCAGTATTCCCAGACTGATTTTGAAGACTTGCCATGACTGATTTCTTGATCAGAAGACAGCCAAATCCTGTTGGATCATACCCAAACACCCTGTAAAAAGATGTTATTATAAAATCAGGCCGGAATAGAGACAAACCAAGAGAATCCATGTCCTTGGGACCCAATGATCCTGCATCAAGCAAGACGTGCCAGTTGTTCTGCTGCGCTAGAGCCATCCACTGGTAAGAATACTTAGCCCCAGTTACTCTAGACTGAACAGGGAACACAAAAAGACCAGTTGCTGAATCCTTCTTCCTCCTCTTCTTGCTCGAAATCTGTTTTCTCAAATCAGTGGAACATGGTTTGAGTGTTGGCCATCTAAACCATGCACTGTACACCTTAGCACCCTTCTCCCTGGCACACTGAGCCATCCAAGCCACAGACTGGCTCTCGTGGTCGAACATGGTCAGCAGTTTTTTGTTTGTTTGGAAAGGGTAGGATTCAGCAAGCAATTTAAAAGCCGATCCTCTACTAACAGTAAAGACAAGGCCATACTCATTCTCGGGTATGTTCAAGTAATCCATGATTCTAGTCTTTATATCATGTTCCACAGTTCCCTTTTCAGCACCACCATAGAGTGCATGGTTACATAAATTAGCAGTTATCTCAGACAAACTAAATGTAGAGGACTCCCAGTAATGAATGGTCTGAACGAAAGAGAACAGTCCAAATCCACAGTAATCAAGGCATACCTTTGGGGACAAGTTCGAATATTCATCCGACCTCAACTGATCGATCTTCTCCGACGACTGGTATTTGGGGTACATTGTGAGGAATTTGTTGAAGGCTTCTTGGAGAGTTGGAATTTCTTCCTCAGACTCGAATATGCGCTCGGCGGCGAGTGCGGTGGCTCGAAGAAATTCACGTTGAGCATTAAGCCTGGCAAGCGACCGAGATCTCCCGAGGCTTTCGTCATTGTTTTCAGGCGATAAAGCTTCCATGTCTTGAGATATAACGAGCTTCCCATCTTCAGAAGCTTCTTCAAGTGCTTCCCTGAGCTTGTTTTCCTGCAATTTCCGGAGAATCGACGGGCTTCTCCTCATATCGACGGTAGAATCATCCTTCCGTCTATTCTTCTTGTCCATGATCAGAGAAGCGCAATGAGAAATGGGCTTCCATAGTGAAAGATGCATGATAGCCTCCTTCGTCAAGCAACACGAAATTACAGTCGAACGTGGACTAGACAGTTGAAACAAGACGAGCAGGAAGGTTTAGATCATATGTAACCAATTCAGCTTCACGTCTTATAGCCCCGAAATAGAAGGAGAGAAATATGCAACCTGATCGTAAAAGCCGAAGTGGGTCTCACCCACCAGGGATCCAATTCACAAAATTAGACAATTTTATTAATGGAAAAACTCTCACAAGGAACGAAATTGACTCAGCAAGAGCCGAGAAAATATAAAACAGCGCCCAGGAAAGATTTCAATACCCAGGAAAAGACACAGATATGGGAGGAAAACCAAGAAAGAGAGAGAAAGTCAAAGGCTCAAACCCTAGAAACCCAAACCAGATCCCGAAAATTTGCAAAACAGCTCACAGCTCCATGAAACTCAGAAGAAATGGGCTTCACCTTGAATTAAACGACACTGATAACAACAACATTAACTTCAATCCAGGAGGCAGAGACGAACTCAACGAAACATCTGAAAAAGCTCAGAGACCCCATCATCTTCCTTCTCTCTGTTTTTATGGTCTCTCTTCAGTCTTCACCGCAGCATAATTAAAGCAAAGCACTTCACATCAAATGCTCTTTCTTTTCACTGGGAGAGCAGTAAATCTGAAACAAACCGGTTTTGATCTCTTCACTGTACGATTTCTTCCTATAATAAGCTTGAGAGGGAAAAAATACAGTGAGAAAAGGAAAAGGGAAAAAAAGAAAAGGATGTGAGAATAAACCCAAGCTTCCTCCTCTGTTTGTTTGACCCCAAAGGCCACACAAAATGCTGCCTCCTCCACAATCTTCTTAACGCTCTCAAAAACCAACCTTTGACAAACAGCGGGTATAGGAGAGGAGGACATTTTGACTCTCAACAAAAAAAATCAAAAATTGCGATGACATTTAATGTTATTAAATTCAATCTTCACCTTTACCCACGCATTAAATTGAAAATTAATGCTCCCCTTGCCTATGTTGAGTGGGACCCGCAGGAGCCTCCTCATTGCTGTCATGGCTAAAGTCAAATAATCAGTTGGCTTTAGTTGATCAAAATAATAATAATAATCAGTTGGCTTTTAAAAGCTGTTTTCTGTCCACCTGAGGAGAAAAAAAAGAAGAAGAAGGAAATGTTAACTCATGTTTTAAACTAAAAACTTTTTTACTTTTATCCATATTAATTGAGATTTAAAAAATGAGCAACATTAAACATTAATTATAAGGAAACAATGTATCGATACATATTGATTAATTTTCAAATAATTTATGTATTTTAAATTAACAATTGACAAGGTTACACTATAACTTTTTTATGCTTAATATAATAATTGGCTGATTTTTTTTGGATTAAATAAATTAAATTATTTATATTTATTTTTTAACCTAATTTCTCTTACATATAATCTGCTAGTTTTTGTTCTTAATATAAATGTCAACCGATTTTCTTAGAGAGAGATTAAAAAAATAAATAAATTATTTAATTGCAAAATATATTTTGAAATATTATATTATATATCAATTTTTAAATGAGATAAATTAATTTGAAGAAAAATAATAAATATATTAGTTAATTAATTTCCTTAATATCCCCAAAAAAGTCAAACACCTCTTATACTAAGAACTAAAAATAGTAATATATAATTTAATGATATAAGTAAATAAATAATTTAAAACAATGTATTTAACTTTCTTAATTTTTTTATTTAAAAAAAAGTAAAATCACTATTATATTGAACATTGAAAAATGGTATTAAGAAAAGAGTTTCTGTAAACGTTGAGAAATTACGTTTACGTAAATTAAAATAAAATCATTTTTACATATTTATCTCATAAACCTATAATTCATGTTAGAAAAATAACTTTCACCGTTGATTCAAAAAACGATGAAGATCAAATGAGTATTTCTTGAACAAGAGAGGGATGGAGTAAGCTGGTACGGAAGAGTTTAATTATATTTCCATTATTGTCATTATCGCAAATGGCTAAATACTCGTTCATATAAATATTTCGTTTTATTTTTATGTCAGTGGACTTTTGTTTTTGGACGTCTTCGAGATGATTGGTTTGTTCATAATTCTTTACAAAGCGATATGCTTCTTGTGTTTATGGGGTTTTAATCACTTTTGCCTCCAAAGTTGTTCTTTTAAGTTCAAATCAAATCAAACACTACTGGTTACTCTTAAGTTTTTTATCCCCTTTTTTACCATTAATATAACACTAAATAAATAAATAAAGCATATGCTCCCAGAGACTACACTTAATAAAGTATAGTAATGGGGAAGCGAATCTTTGCTTTAAGCTTACCCTATTTTCTGTTATATTCTAATTATAAAGTTGGCCATTAATTGCTGCTGCTGTGTCTTATTTTCAATGGCTTTTTTTTCTTTTTTCCTTTTTCTTTCTTATTCTTGTGCCAGCTTAATTGTCATTATTTATTTTCAATTCTCTTGGTGGACACGTCAAGATAATGGACTTGTATTAGTTGCTGTGGTAATGTACTCTTTTTTTTTTCAGAAATAAAAAAAAAAACATTTTCCAGAGTATTGCTTCTACAACTGACAGGTTATTTAGTCAACCCTGGTTCCGTCAAAAATCACTCATTGTATTAAATTAAAAGCTTTTAATAAAAGTAAAACACGCCCAGGTTTTCAATTAGTGGGAGAATTTATATGGGTTTTGTTGACGTTTCCAAGATGTTAACATCATATTTATCCTTTGACCTCGCATTAAGCCTTGTCTTCGTCATTTCTACTCTGCCTCCACGTTTTGATGTTTTTCTTTTTAAGGTGTTTTTTTTGTTGAGTACCATTCTATTAAAAATTATCACATTTAAAATATTGTCGGATATTAAATATAAACATCCCTTCCAATGAAAATTCAAACATTGAGGTTCGTTGTGATGTGAATGATTAAACTCATTCTACCAAATTCAACTCTTATTAGATGTATTGCTTAGTATTTAGTGGAACAAAGTGATCTACCCTAATATTGTCATATCTAAATGAGGATATAATTTTCTTCAAAATTATTAAATTAATCCTTAAGATTGCAAATGACATAGTAATAATTGCAATCCTCGGGAGTAATTTAATATTTTGTGAAGTTAAAAGTTAATTTTTCTTCTTAAAAATTTACTCTTTAAAATTACATATGACAAGTTGATAGTAGGAAACTGAACAAAGATATTAAAACAGTTTAAAAGGATAAATTTATTCTAAAAGTTTTTTTACATTTGTAATTTGTATCTAAATTCCAATTCATGGAATATTTTTTTGAATATTTAAAAAATGATGTAATGTTACCCTATAATAATATTTGACTAACATTGATTGTCTTAGTTGAACAATTACAACAAAGGTTGAAGAATAATCTTATCCTAAAAGCTTTTCTGAGGAGCAATTGGTATACCCTAAATTTTTTATTAGCCAAAGTTTTTGCTAAGTACATATATGCTCCTAGTGAAAGTAACAACGTTCGATACATTATAATGTATTAAGTGTTAGCATCTCTCATAGTGGGGAATTTAAAACATAGTTTGCTATGTTACGAGGGCTCAACCCCTTTTACAATAACGAACCACATTAGTAATAATACATATGTTTTGATTTGATTAGGAAACAAGTACCAATATGGTCCTTATTATACAAGTCAGGTATAGAAAAATTTGTCCAGAATACAAGTAGCAATTTAGTGATCATTTTCAATTTTATCCTAATTAATTCCTTTTAAAAAAGAGAAAGAGGAGAAAGATGTGATAATTATTTGTAAATGCAAAGAGAGAACTTTAATAAGGATAAATTTAATTTTTTTTATAACTTTACTGTATTTTTTATATACGATCATGGGTTACAAATGACTTATATTCAACATTTTGAAACTCATCAGCTTTCTTTCTTTTTTCTTTTTTGCCAATTGAAAGTCAGCTTTAAGTCAATAAGCTGGATCACCAATTGCTTAGATAATGGAGATGTTGCTTTTTGTGTTCCTTGTTAAAACACCACATATTATCGCACAAAGCAAATTCGCTCCATTTAATTCAGAGTGTACAATTACCAAACCTTCGTCCATCAAATTAAAGTCATGGAGCCAGCAGTGTCATTGTCGATGAGGAGCAACTACTTTTTTTTTAATTGCCTTTAGTCACCCTGTATCCCACCTTTTTTAAGCTTGAGTAATCGATCAATCCAAATTAATCGCTTGTAGGATCCTTTACATGGCAAAATCTCCTAACAATGTTTAACCCAAGATCACATGTATACCGATTGGACACATTTACAAACCCAACCAAATGCTTGTTGGTTGAGTATTAAGCATTCTACATGTTTAATTAGCAAGAGATTTAGAGGGTAATTAAGAATGTAGCGCAATTTAAATATTATGGCAGTAAGTGTCATAATTAAGAGCAACTAACTGTACTTGGAAGGCTAAATTTAATTACCATTCATTCATTATATTGTAGGGCTACAGCAACACTTGGCTTTGGAGTTGAAAGTTGAAATTGAATTACAGACCCTCCAATATGGAAGTGTTGGGAAGACATTAATGTCTGTGAGGCTATTTGGTTTTGGCATTGTGCATTTATTGAAGAAGGGACGTTTATGTGAAGTATATAACCAATTTAACAACATGCAACTCCTCAATTAATTTATAGGACACTCTCATTTAAGAGGTTAGGCGGTGTTGCTCAATATCCTTCACCGCTAACGGTAACAATATTTAAACTTTCATTTTTCAAATCTTGTGGTCCCCCAAAACACACACAAAATATTTTTGAACAAATTAAAACACTAATGATGTCAGGTTATATCTGAAAATTGAATTAATAATCTTCCATTTACGGAAAAATGCTGACATTTAAGGCATGCATAATATTTAAACTTGCATTCTCAAGCCTTAGGCATTTATTTGGTTCTATCTATGAGTCACTTTTAATTAATATATTATATACAGACCAACTTAAAATTCAACAATTTTCTAAATTTATTTTTATTCAATAAACATTATATCCATTCAAACAATATCAACGTAGTAATAAATGAAAGGTAAGGTTGAACATTTACACATAAAAATTTAATGAAGTGACTTATGAATAAGAACAAAAAAACTTTATCTCTCTGTTATATAAATAGAATCAAATAAGTAACTTTTAAAAGGTTTTTTTTTTGTTGGGTTCTTATAAAAAGGATTAATCTTTTAAAATATAGTGAAAATAAGGTCCAAATCTCCGTGAGGAGAAATAGCCACGTTAGGTGTTTGATTGTTCCTTAAAAAAGATTACTTTTAATAATATGATACATGTGTTTAAAAAAAAAAGGAAGCTATCTTACATATTTTTAGAGTATTAAATTGTGTTCCTTTCATATATGCCCTTAATTAATAAGGACAACAAAATAGTGGAAATAAATTTGAAGTTTGAGTTTTGCTAATTTTTTTACATAATTAAAAGTTAGTTATATTTAGGATCAAAGGAAGAATATGCCATCCAAAGCTTAAGAAATAGTCATCTATAGCATAATCTACAGCATAAAGTTTATAAAATACTCCCTTCAATCTTTTTTCATAAAATGTTAAAAAATTTAGGACCAAGAAATACTGTTAGAATTGATTAAAAATCGTTGGCAAAACAAAGAAAGAATTAGTTAAAATTTATAAATATGTTACCGATTTATTAATTCTCTTACCAAAATATGCTCATATTTAACATTTGATTTGACTAATGGCTTAGCGTTAAGTAATATAAATCCAATCATACTTCATGAATGAGGGTATAAAAGGAATAATCCAAAAAATAAGCCAGACAAGAGGTCACCACTCATCGCTGTCTCTCATGTTTAGGATAAAAAGAATACTCCCAAAAAATTAATATAAAAAGGACAAGAGGGAGCAACTAAAAAAAGAGTCACATAAGAGAATATGATTTTGCACGATGTCTGTATATTCCAATTCTACCCTTACACTTTTTTTTGTTGTGTTTTCAAATACATTCCATGTGGTCAAGTTTTTAGAGTTACGATTATCAGACTCTGGAAGCCTACTAGGATGGGAATGTTTAATTAGTAGTACTCTTTTATAATTTTTCTTCTTGTTTTTTTTTTTGGTGGGGAATTACTATTAAACTAAAGCCAAAGAACATAATGTTAAAAAGGGAAGAATAATTATTTATATGTTTGGGGTTGGCTTTATGTCTATATAAAGTAAAGCCACTCATTAAGACATGCACATAGTTAAGAGCAGATGTTGGTATAATATAGTAACGATTCTCTTTTTTTCCTTCCTTTCTTCCTTTTTTTGCCAGCACATAGGACTAATGATTCATTAAAAGGGTTAGGTGAAGGTATGAGGGTGAATATTATTAAATTCGCTTCCTAATTAAACTAGGATAGGATTCTTGCATTTATGTTTCTAGTGCTTTGTTTGATTACACGACAAAGTTTTGTTTAACATTAAAAACGAGATAAGCGATATCTTGATACCAAATTAGATTGTTAATAACTGATTAGCTCACCACGTGCACACCTAAAAATAATAGATTCATGGGAAAATTAATATTTTGACATAGTTGTAACCCAATTGTTTAAACTTTGACTCTGTACAACTCAATTTTTATATATTTAACTTGGTTGTGACTGAGTCATTCAACTTTGATTCATTGCAATCAAATCCCTATAATTTTAATCATATTATAACTTAGTTCTGACATTTTATTCTATATATGATTTTATTTTATAAAATATAAAGACTAAATTGCAATGAATCAAAATTCATTAATTGGGTTACAAACGAGTTAAAAATATAATAACTTAGTTGAACTGAACAAAGTGTGAGGATTGAATTACAATGGTACCAAAATTATAGAGATTAAAAAACTAATTTTTCCCTAGATTCATTTATTATATGTATGAAATTCAGGATTTGTTTGTATTGATTTTTAAGAAGTATATTTATACAAGATAAAAATGTCTCATATAAACTCTAAAATCACCTTAAAAAGTCAACTTAGATTTCAAAATGCCAATTCAATCCGGCACACGGTATCCCATATCATGTGGTTAGAAAATTAATGACAATCAAATAAGTGATAAGAGTCCAACCACAATGACTTAAGCTATTTTGGTGTAATTAAAAGGCATTTCATTTGTGAATAATAAGCAGTGGCAGTAATTTGTAGTGTTTTAGAATCTGAGTAATGGGACTAAGAACATGTTTGGCTTTCAGTTCGAAACCATGGTTTGAAAAAATAATAGATAAAGATGCCTCAAAAATGCAGAATAGTTTATGAACCCAAACTATGGTTTTGTGTGAGTCGCACAAACATACTCATATTCTTCAGAATAGATTTTAACATTTAAAACCATGGTTTTTAAAAAAGCTATTTTTTTAGTCTTTTTATAAACTATTCTTTAAAATAACTTTTACGTAAACCGAAACAGAAACTATTCTCTAAAACCCAATCCAAACATATTTTCAATATATTGTTTATGTTATCTATTAATGCCGATTAAAGGAGTGGAATCATTAATTTTTCATTAAAAAAAATATAACCAAAGCAAGGCATGAGGTGAACAAGGACGTCCCCTTTTCTTGGTGTCTTGGATTCCATACATAACGTGAATGAATGTGATTATGTGTAGAGGCAAGCGCAAAGCCCTAGAAGCTAACCTGGTCCAAAAAAATAGCAATCAACATCATTACGACTAATCTTTTCCCCCACGACTTTTTATTTTATTCGATTTGATTAATAAACAATTTGACCAATGGTGGTTCAAACGATTTCGTTCTTTGTTTTGGAGGAAACAAATCCCCCTACGTCTGTTTTCTTGTTTCCTTTTTAAGTTCAATTATACCATTTAAATTCACGATGAAAATATAAATACTTCCTCCAATATTAAATATAAAATGTAATTATTATATTTAGGAATTGAGGAAGTATATTAATGCCAGGTTTTAGTTTGAAAATTCATCTGATTGTGATGGATGATATTGTCACGAGAACAACTTGACTATATATCATATTCATTTGGTTGTCAAAGACTCCAAGCTAATAAGGGACCTAAATACCAATGGGCGCTCGGTCGAGTTGCTAAAGAGCTACGGCCGGCATCCCTCAGGATGAAGTTTTGAATCCTGGGGGATGACAGACGCGATAATTAATGCAACCCCCAAGGGATTGTCCCATCGGTATCGACTTACCCCCGCAAGGGCTCCCAGGTTGGGATCCGGATTAGTTGGGAGGCGGGCAATGAACCCAGAATACCTCCCAGATACCGGGTGCTTACATGCAAAAAAAAAAAAAAAATAAGGGACCTAAAACATGTTTGGCATTTTAAAATGTCATGATTGTAATTATTATAAGAAGTTTATTAATATGTTAATTATTTTGTATCAGCTTCACTGTACTTTTTTTTTTTTTACACCATAATCAACTTCAACCCTTCATATTTTGCTTCCTTGACTTTACTTTTTATTTTTTTTATTTTTGGCAACATAATTGACTCTGCTACTTTATTGTTATTGCAACTATACTTTTTTTAAATAGTATATCCAAAATAGTTTGAGAAATAATACATTACATAATTCATGACCTATAAATGGTTTAACTTATTATAATATATGAAAATTAAATTAACTTATCCAATATTCATTCTTGAAATTTATATTTAATTGCATTAAATTATATTGTTATATTGATTATATATTTCAAACAACTGGATCTTAAGTTGACAAGTTGACAGTTCTATTTATTCTCTAGTATCACAATTCAAACATAATTTTTAGAGGGATGAAACAGAAAGTGGTCCACAATATAATTCTTTAGTAGAGCTTCAACATCAGACAACTTGACCAGTAATTTTCTCCTCACAAAGTAGTTTTATGTAAACTTCCTATGTTATTTTGTTCCTATCTGGCCCTCCTTTGACTGTTGATGATATATTAATTTAAATTTAGTTTACTAACAAAAAAAAAATTCAACGATTGCTTGTGTGTGCTAGTTCATTTTTGAAAAAAAAAAAAGGAATGTTTTCTAATTCAATCTTTCCAAAAAAAAAATTAAATTACCCTTTTCATTGAGTTTTTGATAAATGAAATACTATTAAATTTTTTTTTCTCATACTTAGAACGAACCTTCTAATGCTAAACTTTTTATTGTAGAATCATGATATTTTATTAACTTATATTTTGCACACAGACCAAATCCATTTATGACCACCTATGTAATTAAGACAAACATTAAAAATGATCTTAAATAAAGAAAAATTGTGCATAAACCTCTGAAAAAAAAGGAAAACGAAAAGAAAAAGAAGCATAAAACCAAAGAATGGGTATATCTCTACCAATATGTATTGATCTTAGCAAAAAAGATTTTAACCATTTAAGCATAACATCTTGGTTTCGGGTACGAATATGTGTGAATGAAGAATATGCCTTTCTGAGAATCACTTGTAATTGGGTTCAACAATACTAAAATTTGAAATAATCAAATAATCATATAAAGACAAACACAACAACTTGTTGGAAAAAAAAACGCTAGTAAAATGACTTCTTTATGAATACCCACACATTTGAACACAGAAAGCTCAAGTCAGGGGCTGGTGAATGAAGCTTTAGCAAGATAGAAGGAGGGTCAATCTGAGACAAACTTCAATCTCCACGACTTAGTCACAATGAAACTAAATTAGCTGCGTCAATTAATCAAAGCAAGATACGCAATTGTGTGTGTTCTTTCTTGTCTCTTTTGTGCGAAGTCAAAGGGCATGCCGCTTGACTTTTGAAACTTTCTTCTCAGACTCCTCGCATTTGCTATGCTCTGTTCTCATCATTCAACGCTTCAACCTTAATGGTTTCTGATAAACTAGATATGGCTCAGACTTCAGAGAACCATTCCCCTTGAGGGGCTCAAATTGGAAAGAGTTGGCTACCAAAACTAAAACAAAAGAGCTAGTAGGTATGTCCAGTGGATGTAGTAAGTCTCTCACAATGTAGTGAACTAATGCTTAAATCTCCACTAGAAAATGTATCAAGATTTAACGTTTGATAATGTTTTAAATAGAACTGTTTAAAGTAGAAGAATACGTGTGTTTAGAAAAAAAATTGAGAAATAGTACCTGATTTAGGATCAATCAATGGAGGCTATAAAGAGAGAACCCATTTCATAGATCAAGAATTGAACACAATAATAGTCCAAAAGCTCAAGTTTTAAATGAGATCTTCAAGTTTTGGGCTTTGATTCTGCACAAAAGAAACGCATTGATCCCAGTTGGCCTATGTAGCATCCCACCTGAGGCATGTCCCCTTCAACTAATCCACCTTTGTCACAAACAGGCCTTGACTATGCTTCTGTCCATAAAAAAACATGAAAATCAATATAGTTTGATAAAATTATGTTAGTTTTAGAAGAAGGAATTACTGACAAACCAATGTTTGAATCTTATTAAGAGATGTGTCTATATTTACTGTCAAACAATGACTCAAATATAATTTTCTAGTAAAAGGATATATGTACTTATAAAAAACAGGAGAATTACACTTAATTACTAAGGAAGACAAATTATCACTATCATCAAATTAATATAAAATTTCAAGGGATCTATAGAAAATTTATTGCAATTGTGAAAAGATGAGCTTACCCTAACAAATGAAGGTAAAATCATCTTTTTCACAATTATAATAAATCGTCTACAATTCCCTTAGAACTTTATATCAATTTGATGATTTTATAAAATCTGACAGTGATAATTTGTTTTCCAATGTGAATGTAATTCCCAAAAAAAAAAACTACAATGCATGTATATACAGAATGTGCCACAAGGGACAGTGCAGGGGAGAGAAATATGTGTGTATGAAGGGCCCAGGCGTCTGTCTGATTGTGCTTGTTGGCTTCTTTTCATAACACAACTCACACCACAATTATGTCATCCACTACATCAAACTTTTTGCAGATTCATCCTCTAAAAAAAATTTCTGGTGATCCCTTGCCTTCTGATCACATGCTGCAATAAAGTTCTTTACCCTCTATCTATTTGTTCCCATTTTATTCATTCATTCATTTCATATATATCTATATATATTAAGGAAGCTAAGTGATATGATGGAGATATATAGTAGTGAACAAGCTACAAGTTACTTTGGGCAAAACAACCTCAATCATGCATCTGCTGAATCCTTGATATGATTGTTCTTTTACATAATTCATAATCTATTCCTAACTTGTACCATGGTCCCAAGAAGCCAACTTCCACTCAAATTATGGTTAGCTTTTCTCTCCTTTTTTTTTCACAGAATAAATTTTAGATGAGTTCGGTTCTTTGAACTCATGATGATACCAGCAAACTTTGCAATTCAAAGAGTAGTTACAGGATACATACATATTCATATTAGTAGATATGATTCAAACTTACACTGTCATTACTAACTAAGATAACTTTTGGGTAAAGTAACATCTTTGATGGAATTTTTTAGTTATATCAAGTACCCCGATGTTACTTTTTCTGATGCTTCATGCATCCCAATCTTTTTACAATGCATCCATGTTAAACTATAAATAATATTTTAGTGCAAGATATAACTGAAAAATAACATCAATGAGTGTTGAATGCAGGAGAAGGATGCTCCACTAACCTACCTCTTCGCTCCATGTTTCAATCATTAAATCAAATTTTAATGGTCAATAAACTATAAATAATATTTTAATGCATGATATAACTGAAAAATAACATCAATGATTGTTGAATGCAGGAGAAGGATGCTCCACTAACCTACCTCTTCACTCCATGTTTCAATCATTAAATCAAATTTTAATGGTCAATAAATTTACGCTGTTAAAATGTGATGTGAATAGTTTACCATTGTATATTATTATTATATTTAATATTATAATAATACTTTCTTATAGACTTAAATCTCAACCATTGAAATTTGATCTAATGATGGAAACATTAAATGGAGAGGTAAGTTAGTGAAGACATTTATCTCTCGTTGAATGCATCTAAAAAATAACACGATGCTAGATGCCACTAAAATATAACACGGTAAGAAGAGTGATAGATGTTACTTTACCCTTAACTTTTTGTCTTTTAATCGATTTATGGTTTGCTTTTATTGTACAAAGGTGGTTGGGATTAACTATCAAAGCCCAAAAACATCTTGGTACGTAATTAAGTAGGACTTTTAAGTATGGGATTGCACACAATGTTGGTCGCTTAAGCTTGTATCCATAGCTAAAGGTGGCAAGCTAATCAACTAGTTTATATTGGCTGCTTCAATCCATTCATATATGATTAACTGCCAAAGTCATGAATAAAAATCCAGCTAAGGTTCATTAAATTATGAATGAAGTTTCTGGACGCAATTTGGAAAGTTTATTGTCGGCAATACTTAATTAAGGTGTAGAAAAGAAGTGTGTCATTTAGTAAAATTAGGTAGTGTGTTTCTATTCCCTACGTTTTTGACCGATTTGTACGTTAAAATGTAAGTTTTGTCCCCCCATCAACCACCGATAGCTGTACGAGTTGGTGATTAAGTTGACTCTAATGTCTTGTATTCAACTTTAACGTAAGAGGCTTATGAATTAATAAAGTGATGATAATTAATTAATCACACACCACATCAAAAGGTTCAGTGAGCTTGAAGGCTCTGAAATACATTAAAGTTGATTCACTCGAACATAATAGAGAAAAGAATGTCATAGACAAGGGGAAGACCAAAAAATGATATGATGATGTCAATGATTTAACGATTTTAAGGCTATCATATAGAAAGGACACACATTAAAAGCTAAGCATGCATATCGATATAATTGAGGTATGATATATATATATATATGGTGGTGAATAAACTAATTAAATAAATAAATAAATGGTGCTTATTGATCAGATCCTTAACATTCACAAAGTGAACAAAGAGTATGTGATTAGTCCCTCTAGTGAATAGGATCATCATATAGTAATTTTTAATATACTCAGAATATTCCAAGTACAGTACCGAATGACCGGATATTAGTAAACTAAGATGCAGAGAATACTAGAAGAATTTGGCTTCAATATATCTTACCCTTTGCCTTGATGAGGATATGTCTAAGATGCCTTGAAATTTTCTTAGATTAGAGGATATATATATATGTGTGTGTGTGTGTATATATATCAATATATGTGTTGAATTAATGGTAGATGTTCAACTTTAGGTCTAGGTCCACACACTTGAAGGGCAGTATTATTTAAATTGAGAAATAAGAAAGCTTTCCAATTAAGTCAAGAGAGATAAATATGCATTAATTGTTGAAAGATAATTGAGTAACACGTAATCTTGTATTAGGAAATTAATTAGCTATTAATTTTGTTATGACTTGGATTGATCACATTTTGTTATGTCCATATCCTTGGAAATACTCTGCACTCACAAAAGTAGGAGTAAATGAAGAAGATGCAAATGTGAATGAATGCAAGGATTGGTGTGCATGTCCATTTACATTAACCATGAATAATTAATTATATATTTTACAAAATAAACGTGTAAAAGTAATTATATCTCGTAGAATAAAATTGTGATTTTCTCGTACATAAAAGTGAGGAAATGGGGTCACAACGTTCATCAAAATCAATGCATACCATGAGATTTAAAAAAAATGTTTATAGATGTAGTTACAATTTCATGTAGAATGGATAGATTTGTTATAAACGTACGAATATATCATATTGGTGGCAATGCAATGTAATTATTTTAATTGAAGGGAAACATCTGAGTTGAAATTAGAAATGTATTGGCAAGTGGGGGTGCAAGGGACAAAAACGTTGATTGAGCCATGGATGTTGAGGTATATGTGTTTGGAGAGTTATGGAGAAGAAGCATGTGGATATGGAGAAAGTGGGGCAAGGGGGCACGTGTGAGGTGGCCTGGCCCTGAATGATTTGGCTTCAGACTGAGAGCATTGAGTAAGAGGAATTAGATGATGTGTCACACTCCAACATCAAGTCCAAGTCCAAGAGGATTTGGGGGAATCATGACCAATATCTTTATGTGTCCACCTTATTCACCTAACATGACCCTCAACCAATCCACACCTTCAACATTTGAACCTGCATCCATCATCACCTGCCGTCTTTTACCCCTCTCTCTCTCTTTCTCCATCTCAAATCATCTCCAAATCCAAATCTTTAACAAAAATTGATCCACTTAGTAAGTAATTGGTTCGCTACTCACAAAATCATGAATTTAAATCTTGTGACCGATGTAAAGATTTTGTTTTTAAGCAGTTTGTAAGTATCTATATAAATGAGTCTAGAAACATGCCATGATCCATGTGAATTCTAATAACCTAACTCATTGAAACTTTCTTTGTATCAAAAAGAAAATTATCTCCAAATCTCCCCCTCAAAAACAAAAAAAAACCACCGCAAAATCTTAACAAATAAGTTCTTGTATAAAAAATGTCAATATGTCTATGATGTCCACTTATTGAGACATTTTTTACTATTTTCATGTTTTTCTTAAAATTTCTCAGAAATTATTGCCAGAAGTCCTCCACCATTAAATCTTGCAATTCAAACATCATTGACTATTCAATGTTGCATACATGTAAAATATTTAATTATAATTATTTAAATTTGAGATGCAGCATATATCAATGTACTTTATAATGAGACTTATTTCACATTAATCCTCAGATCCAATGGCTGTAAAATTTCACCATGCATAACATTTTTTGTAACTGAAATGTAATAAAATTAAAAAAAAATTATTATGTGGAATTAATCCTCAGATCGAGTGGTTATAATTTACCTCAATCTCAACCGTTCACCCAAATCTCCTTCTCCATTGTGCTATGAATATCGCTCAATCCTCCGCTGCTAACCTTGAACTGCACTTTAATGGCGAACCAGGCCAGCTTCTGATTCATTGCTTCAAGCAGCCATAATCGCCCATTCCTCCCTCATTCAAAATCTGTTACACCTTCTATTATGCTTCTTCAAAACTTGTGCTTTCTGATTTGGTCTGCTCCTCACCTTCATGGGATCTGCTTCGTCTCTGGAACTTCCATCGCCGACCTCTTCACTTCAATGATCTCTATCTGAGAACCTGGACCTTACTTGTCTCCATCTTCGTTGAATGGTGAGATTACTTTCATATTTTTGCATATGTTTTGATTATTTAATAGCTTTCTCTGATTTCCCCTGCTCGTACCTTCTTTCTCGCGCTGGGCTCTACCTAATCCATTTAGCTTTTTCTTGAATAATTTTATTAGCACATTTAGATACTTCAGCTGAATTGATTCTTAGTATTAGTCGAGCGGTCAAACTGAAACAGACATTAAGGCATTTGGCATATACTTCTATCGAGTTCTTTGAAACAGCTCGACTCTCATCTTTCTTTCGTCGTCTCTAATTCCCCAAAAAAAAAAAAAAACTCTAGAGTTGATTTAGTATACTTAAAATTGAGAGTTCAGTGGGATTGTATCAAGCACAATGGGTGGAGGAGTTACCATAACTAAATCCAATCGAACAGGGCAGGCCTATGTAATATTATATTACGTAATTGTTTCTTTGAAGCTTTCACTGTGAAGTTTTAGTATACTGAATATTCGAGAGTTCCTGGCTCTTATTTTTAGCCTTTTGCTTTCTCCGAGACATTGGCTTCGGTAAGTGGTTCAGTTTTTGTAAGTATTCTCCTTATTCCCTCCCCCGATCCCCCCTCGTCCTTTCTGCCTTCCAACTTCTCTCTGAAATTTTGTGGATTTCAAAGCATTTGTCCCTCTATGCACGAGTTTCCGCCTTAATTCTTGAGCCTCCTTACTTTTCTTCTGTTGCTAGCTTTCTATCTCATTTGTGCCTCTAATTCAAATGTCAAAGATTTTTGGATCTAGGATTAGAATTGCGTCCCATGTTACATTGTCTTGGAACAGTTTTACAACGATCTTGCTGTCAGCTGTTATAACTTCCTTTTAAGATTCCTTTCCTGGCTAATTTCGGCTTCTTTTTTTCTTGATGTCCTGGAACTTTTCTTCGTTGTTGATAGGAATGATGTTAACCCAGTTACTCAATAACAATCTATAATCAAGTAGTTATTTGCTGCATCAGCGGTAAATTCACTGAACCATTATGGATATGTACTGAAGCTCTGTATACTTACCAAATTCTTCCGTTTTTTTCCTTTTGGTTCACAAAATTTAATGCAGTATTAGTCCAATCATAATGCCATTCAGAGATTTTGTTCGTGAGCTCAGAGAAATTCGAGATGGCATGGGTAGTATATCTAGAAGAGGGATAGATGCTAAGCGTAATTACTGCCGTGGAAAATCTCTTATTGCACCCGAATTGTCCTCACCGGCATCATCATCTTTGTTAGTGACTGAGCAGAGCCGATGGGCTAACTTACCACCTGAGTTGTTATTAGACATAATTCAAAGGGTGGAAGCAAGTGAAACTTCCTGGCCTGCCCGGAGGGCGGTTGTAGCCTGTGCCT
Organism: Vachellia collinsii; assembly: GCA_006871305.1. Lineage (NCBI taxonomy): Eukaryota > Viridiplantae > Streptophyta > Magnoliopsida > Fabales > Fabaceae > Vachellia > Vachellia collinsii. The sequence goes on along the minus strand of QFDD01000073.1, from coordinate 38,714 downwards.
CAGTTTGTAGGTCATGGAGAAAAATAACAGAGGAGGTGGTAAAGACACCAGAACAGTGTGGGTGGCTTACCTTCCCCATATCTCTGAAGCAGGTAATAGCACTTATTGCAATTTATGTAGGCTCTTACCTATCTTAAATTCAGAAGTAGTACATATTACTAATTTGTGATTCACCCTCATTAAAATGTGCTGATGCTTCTCTGTCTGTTAGCCTGGTCCAAGAGAAACTCCAATACAGTGTTTTATAAAGCGAGAAAGGGCGACTTCAAAATATCATTTATATCTTGGTTTGAGCCCAGGTAATATGGATGATCTCTCATAGTTTCTTTGTTACTGTTGTTTCATATTGCTGTTGTGAAGAGTTGAAGGTTTCTTTTTGAATGTGAACATTGGTGTTGAACTTGTTGAAAAGACCATCCTTTTGGACCATTACTTTGTTGCAATCTCCTACATGAGCAAAATCTTGTGATCATATAATTTAAGAAAGCATGGAATTTTGCCCATATTACTAAAACCATTACAAGCGAGGACTTTAATTTTTATTCCATGCCCAAAAAAAAAACAATTTTCTTGAAACAATAATTTTTTTCCCTCTGAATTTTGTTTCTGTTAAGTATTTTGTTTGATGAATTATGTTGTTTGGTCTTATATAAATGTGGAAGCTATTATGAAGACCAGATTTTGTATGCAAACTTTAATAGACCCTTTATTCCCGCGTCTCACTTTAGCTTTTCTTTTGGAGAAAATTCTCTCTCGCTCTTTGGAAGTGAAGCATTTATTATTTTATGCATAGTTACTACTTGGGTATATTTAATCGGATTTTATTATCTCTTGATTGGGTTTTGATCGTTTTGCAGCTCTCTCTGGGGATATGAGCAAACTGCTACTGGCAGCAAAGAAGATTAGACGAACAACATGTACAGAATTTTTGATATCCTTGGTCGCAGATGATTTTTCTAAAGCAAACAATACTCACGTTGGAAAGCTGAGGTTAGTCACTTCTCTGCAAGGTCTTATCTTGTTGGTTACTACATTCTTTTATTGTTAAATTGATCTGTAAGCAATGAACAGGTCCAATTTTCTAGGCACCAAGTTCATTATGTTGGATAATCAGCTTCTGCTCGACTCTTCCCTTCCATTGAATAGTAAATTGCAGCCAAGAATCCATTCAAAGCAGGTTCTTCCAAGGGCGGCGGCTGCTGCTGCTTCTTCAAAGAGTAATGTGGCCACTATATCTTATGAGCTCAATGTTCTCCGTACAAGAGGTCCCAGGAGAATGCGGTGTACGGTGCATTCAATTCCCCTATCTGCCATCCAAGAAGGGGGCACTGCTCCTACTCCTTTGAAGTTTCCTAATGGCATTGATGAGCATTCATCTACTGCACACTTATTGAAACGGGAAAAGCCAGGAGTTGAGTATGATTCCACTAGCGACAACAATCCCCCGGTGCCGAACCACATTGCAGGGGAGCCACTGGTTTTGAAAAATAAAGCTCCTAGATGGCATGAACAACTGCAGTGTTGGTGCTTGAATTTCAAGGGACGTGTTACAGTGGCTTCTGTGAAGAACTTCCAGCTCGTAGCAGCTGCAGAACCTCAACAAAATGTTCCAGCAGTAGATCAAGATAGAGTGATACTACAATTTGGGAAGATTGGAAAGGACATTTTCACCATGGATTACCGTTATCCCCTCTCTGCGTTTCAAGCCTTTGCAATATGCTTGAGCAGCTTTGACACGAAACCTGCTTGCGAGTGATCACATGTCTTGTCTCGTAAAGGGCTAACTTCATGCTATACATGTACATATATTCTTGGAAAGAAAACAAAGAAAGCAGTTGGGCCACAACTCTTTCGCCAATGAGAGCCTCCATTTGCAGTTGATATTTTGATTGACCCTGTTGTTAGGCTTGGTGTATAATTGGCGAGTTTTCTCCATGCATGTTGCAGCTAATCGTGTATAAAAAAAAGTTTTTGTTCTTGGTTATGTGATTTGCAAAATGACGCGTTGTATAATCCCTTTTGTTATTGAACCAGCTTTACTTAAATTTGAAAGATAACAGTTTGCAATATGAGGGAAACTGTGAAAGGGCCGGCCGAGTTTGATATCTAGCAACTTTTAAGTTTGAAGTGGATTAGATGGCATCCCTTTTTATTTGGGCAATAGTTCTAAATACCTCCGGAAATAAATGATGTGCTAATTTTGTCGTAGGGTCTTGATATTTTTTATCCTATTGAATCTTCATCATCAGACTTGATGGACTTCGCTGGCCTTGGGGGAAGAGTCAATTGAACTCCTGGGTCTTTTTCGGTGACAGAACCTTGATACATCAGTGAGTTATTGATACTCTGTATATTGCTATTGACATACGCATTACCCACTTCTCCTGGTTCAACCGAATTGCTGCTAGACCCTTCCTCTCTATCAGCCTCTGTGGTCACCTCGGGGCTCTCATGTGAATCGGTCCTATAGTCTCGGTGTATGTGAACTGACCCTTCTTTCTTAGTTGACTCTGAGCCCATATGCATTGTTGCTCCTCTGTTTTCGCCAGCCAGAGTAATCGCCCTAATAGATTTGTCTTCCATGGCGTCCCCTGGCTGTCCCATTGCCAGTTTTTGAACAAACTTGGAAATATCCTCTGTAATTCCTTCTTTCAGCGGAGTTTTTTCCCCAATTGGTGAAATATCCTCTTGATGGGAAGGGCTGGACACATTTTTGGTCACCGGATATACTGAACTAACAACTTTGGTGTCTTTTCCAGTGGAATTGGAGGCAAACTTGACTTTGCTCTCTATACTTTCTTGTGTATCCTGCCTTTTCCTTTTTTCCCTGATGACCATGCTTGATTGATCTATAGTTTGTGTTCCTAAAGTAGGGGCTTTATGTTGCTCAGAGGACATCCTTTTAGGTTGAGGAGAGGTCTTTGGTTGGATTGGTCCTTCCGGCATGGAAAAGATTTTCAACTGTGACATATTTTCTTGTGGCATTGGCTTAGACACATGAGGGCTAGTTTTCGACGGAGACTCCTTTACTTGTATCTTTTGTGCAGACTCATGAGAAGAGATCTGTAACCGGCCTTGCTCTTTAGATTTAGGGCTGGTTTCTGATGGTGACTCCTTCACTGACTCATGCAATTGAGAAGGGGTCTCTGATTCGGTTATTTCTTGAGACTTGGGGATGGCTTTAGATGGTGATTCTTTTGACTGAGGAATTGACGGAAACACAGGAGAAGTTTTGGAGTGTGGAATTGGCTCAGACAAATGGGAAGATGTTTCTGGTTGGGTTAAATTTTGAGACTCAAGTATGGTTCTAAAAGGGGACTCCTTCAGTTGTGGCAGTGGCTCAGACACATGAGAAGAGGTCTCTGGTTGGGGTATTTCTTGAGACTTGGGGAGGGTTTTAGATGGTGATTGTTTTGATTGTGGCTTTGACTCAAACACATGAGACTCCGTCTTGGGCTGTGAAACTGACTCAGACACACGGGAAGATGCTTCTTGTTGAATTAGATCTTGGGACTTAGGGGTGGTTCTGAAAGGTGACTCCTTCATATTTGGAGGTGATTCAGACACATCAGGAGAGGTCTCTGATTGGGCTATTTCTTGAGACTTGGTGATGGTTTTGGATGGTGATTCTTTTGACTGTGGCATTGACTCAAACACATGAGCCTCTGTCTTTAGCTGTGAAGCTGACTTATCGGACACGTGGGAAGATGCTTCGGGTTGAATCTGATCTTGAGGCTTAGAGATGGTCCTAAAAGGTAACTCCTTTACATGTGGAATTGGCTCAGACAAATGAGGAGAGATCTCTGGCTGGGTTGGTTCTTGAGATTTGGGGATGGTTTGGGGTGGTAATTCTTTTGACTGTGTCATTGACTCAAACACATGAGACTCTGTCTTTGGCTGTGAAACTGACTTATCAGACACATGAGAAGATATTTCGGGTTGAGTCTGATCTTGAGACTTAGAGGTGGTTCTCAAAGGTGACTCCTTTACACTTGGAATTGGCTCAGACACATGAAGAGAGATCTTTGGCTGGGTTGGTTCTTGAGATTTGGGTATGGTTTCTAATGGCGGCATGACTGGTTGTTGCTCTTGCTGAGTCACTGCCACCTTTTCCTTTTCTTGTTCAGCTGGAGGCTGAGGTTGAGGAGTCGAGGAAGAGGGTTCAGATTTTGACTGTGAAGGCCCTGAAGATCCATTGGTCACTGAAAATGGTTTCTCTGGTTGAAGTGGATGAGACTGTGTGTCTTGTTGAGGATCAGCTATTGGGATATCAATTGTAGGATCCCGTGCTGGGGTTGTCGCAGGTGACCCACGAATGAGGATGGTCGAGTCTGCTTGCTCTTTGGATTGTGATTCATCTTTGGGAGGAGTAATAGGACGTGTTTGTCGAGCTGATGGTGCTGAAAACCAACGGAATCGAAATGGAAATAGCTTCTTTTTCTTTCCCATTGGATGGTTAAGGACAGAGATCTCTAAGATTTTGGCTTTAAGGCAGATTTGGAGATTTGCAATGTTTTGTGGATGCTGCAGAAATACCTGAAATAACAACTTAGATGCACGAGTATTTTGTGCACTCACGATTTCTTATTGCTTCCCCCAGAGCTTTTGGCATTTATTCCTTTCAAAGAGTGTCCTTTAATGCTTTGTTTGGTTTTGTCTTGCAATGAAATGTTGCAGACTATTCCAATCCTGTGAAGGAAGAGAAAGCAAATCTCGTTTACCTTTCGCAAGAGGAATTCTATAGTCTATACTTGGCCTCATTGTAAGCTTTTGGTGTTCATTTTGCAACTCATACACGTGTTATTGTTGCAATTCTTTTTAGCTATACATTCATTTAATTTTATTTATAATTCATTTTTACCATATTTAATCGAAACTAATAAAAACTTTAGATTTTATTAATTTTTTTTTTAAATTTACCTCTATTTAATATATAATTTATCACAAAAATACAGAGTTTATACAAATACAAATAAATGGTAAATTGTACATTTTTATCAAATATTTAATGAGGTGACTTGTAAATTGGATAAAAGAATCTCTCTCTGTACATTATCAACAGGATGATGGGAGTATTTTGCTTGCTATGTCGTGTGAATGTAGAGCTAGAGTGCCTTCCTTCATGCATACTATGAAGAAAAGAATTATGGGAGAAGATAACTTCAAAAGGCAACATTTTAATATAAAAGATGTTGAGCCCATGGACTAAATTATTTTTTTAAGAAAATAATAAATTGAGAGGAAAAATGATCTTGCAACCAGTTCATTTGAGTTTATACAAGTATTTAATTAACTTGAAAGTGTTATTAATTTGAATTTATAAAAGGGGGTTAAGTGGAGATGGATGGCTCGTGGAGCACAATAATTAAAATCACTTGGTGGGCAGTTTGGGATGTGGAAAAATAATCTGAGGACTCATGGACAACAAGTTCAGAAACCAGAAGGAAACGAAGTTTGATTTTACTATAAAAAGCAAATTCTTTGACGAAAAATCACTCAGATAAGATAATAGAATAAACATTTTATATTAATTCCCCCAAACAAGAGAAAAGGGTCCAACAAACCAAGTTTTGTGCTTGCAAATGGGATATACCAAACACGCACCCTCATTTTACGATTCAAAATGCTGAAATGAGGGGCGTCTTTATCTCTGCCATCATGTCTTTCTTCCTTCTACTATCTTCTCTCTCCCTCTCATCATCACCTTCTCCTTCTTCCCTCTCATTAAGGGAAGTTTACTTCTACTTATTTCATCATGGAGGGCATGAAATGGAGAAGCCACCACATCGTCATCTCTTCTCCATGTTTACCCGGCAGCTTGTGTTCTGAGCTTAACATCTCAAGAAGATCAATGTGAGGTCCTAAGAAATAAATATAATAATTAAAAAGTCCAAAAAAACAGTAAGCAAATATGAATCTGTTGCTATTTCTTATATCAAAACTTATTATTACATACTGTTCACTTATTCCAGGACTTTCTATTACACCTTTTCTTGAGACCTCAGTAATTCTCTTATATTTTTGGCTTTGAAACTGCTTCCGTACAAACTTCTCATTTTTCACAGATTCACAATTCTTGGAGCGTACTTCACAGCATTAAAAAACCAGAGAGAAAAAGAAAGCAAAAGAGATTATCCACGAGGAACAGCTACTAAGATTGAAGATCAACAAACAAAACGAATTCCTTACATTTCAAGGATATTATTGCATCAGTGCAAACTTGCAGACATTAAAAGATTAATTGCTCTCTACCATCCAAATAAATGCAATATGCCTGTGAATCCTAATTAGTCTGAGATTTTACATAAAATGCTACCTATCAATTACCAGCCTCATCAAAATAATGACAGACACATTTGTTAGAGGCCAAAAATAAAAGATCCAATACGTAACTGAGGTACGTGATCAGTTGTCACATCTCAGTTGAATTTAACTTTCAATTATAACATGCAAAAATATCAAAGTCAACAGAGTTATTGGATCTGAATGGTCTCAAAGACAACATCATAAGAAGAGCTCTAACTTTATACAGATGTTGCAAATCCTTTTGTATGCAACAGAAGAAAAATGTATGCCAATAGAGGTTCCATCCATACAATCTGAGTCAAGCACACTCACTTCCTAAAAGTAACAATCTCTAAAGCCAACTCTGCAAGAAGCTTGAAGAGGAAAATAGAATATGTAAGCAATGGGAGACATGAATTAACAAGTTCACCCACTTGCCTTGAGCAGCTTTGAAGTAGAGATAAGTATTTGTCTATCTGGTAGCAGCCAAAGTAACCTCAATCCATTCTTTGGCAGATTTTGGCAGGTGCCCCTTATTGGCAACTTCTCAGAAATAATATTTTTCACGTCCAGTTTCCAAAATTGAATAAAATCACCAGCAGATACTGTCATGATCTTACATCTCAGAACCTTCTTGAACAGTCGGAAGACTATCATCCTGGATAAATGAAGGGTTAAGAAACTTTGCAACAAAAGCCCACAGTTTATACACATCTTCAAAATTAGTCAGAAATCCCAAAGAAGCTGTGGCAACTTCAAGCCTTACAAAGCCACCTTTCCTATCACGACAGCCATTCTCCATTGGCTTGCAAAGAGATGTATCTTCATGATCTGGAGGTCCATGATTATGTCTTGAGTTATCAAGAATCCGTATGTGGCTGAGGAAACCAATACCAAGTGAGATTCCTTCTTTTTCAGCCAGCTTTTGAACAATCTCTGGGTTGATTAGGCCCCGGCTTCTGTCCCTCACATTAAAAGCGATGGAAGCACCTCTTTCATATTTAATTTTTGGACCATAGATGTGGACAAGATTTGCTTTATCTTCGCCATCAGAGCCCCGCAACTTCAGTTGCAGCAAAGAGGTAACAAGCCAATTTATCAAAAACCGAAGTCTTAGGGTGGTTTTATTAAGACCAAGCAAATTGATATGATCAAGATGCTTGCATATAATATCTGGCTCCCTCCTACCCCAGTCCTGTCTATCACCATACTCCCCATCACTTGTGTACTCTTCATCTTCTAAGCTATTTGCACATATATCCCCAGATCCCAATGTATGGCTAACGTACTCTTTACTACTGTCCTCCAAGGTAAAGGATACTCTTCTTCCCCTGCTACTGGATTCATTCTCTTCCAAACCAAAAAATCTACCACCACCATATCGATTTCCATCCCTTCTATCCAACAACCTAAATTCGCCTTCAGTTTCCCTTCTTATGGCACTCTCTTTAATCTCAGACACTATTTCAGAGGTGCAACCATTCTCAAAGCCATGATGCTGAGCAGCAGAATGTGAATTATTAAGCCCAGAAGCTTTTAAGGCACCATTTCTAGCAGATTCAGCATGAACTACATTGCTCATTCCAGGTTTCTCCTCAATCTCATTCACATACAAATGATTGGCAGACCCATTGCCATTTCTTGAAAAGTGTCTCACTTCAGTGGGGTGATCCTCTTCAGGGACCTCTCTTACATGGTCTAGTTCATGTGACACTGATAGCACAGCAGCATCAAATGAAAGCACACGGTGGTCATCATGTGGACCACGCTTTACATCTTTGTCATCATACATGGGGCTACCATATATTTTGGAAGTTGACTTGGGAGAATGTCGCTTTTGATTCCTCTTTCCATTGAACCAAAAAGATGGAAGAGGAGAAGCTCTCTTCTGCATATTAAATTGACCTGCATGGTCAGATCCCAATGGACTCTGTCCCAAATCAATCCAATATGAGTTGTCCGATGATCCATCTTCACTGAAGACAGGACTCTTCATCAACTCCCCAACAGAAATGCTCTCAGTTTCTTCAAATATGGTGCTAGTTCCATCTCTTTCAGAACTATCCTGATCCATTTCAGTCTCAAATACTTCTTGGACCTGAGCAGACGTATATACCCCGGAAAAGGCAGGCAACTGTCCCTGACGAGGTTCAGCAGTTTTATCACCAATCCCTGCGACGTCATCATCCTCAATCCCAGTCAATTTGTCCAAACCATCAACAGAATCACTCAAATACAGAGGAAATTCAGGAGTGATCTTCACCATTCCAGACCCAGTACTACCGGACTGATTTTGAAGGCTTGCCATAACCGATTTCTTGATCAAAAGACAGCCAAATCCCGTGGGATCATAACCAAACACCCTGTAAAAAGATGTTATTATAAAATCAGGCCGGAATAGAGACAAGCCAAGAGAATCCATGTCCTTGGGACCTAATGATCCTGCATCAAGCAAGACATGCCAATTGTTCTGCTGTGCTAGTGCCATCCACTGGTAAGAATACTTAGCCCCAGTTACTCTAGACTGAACAGGGAACACAAAAAGACCAGTTGCAGAATCCTTCTTCCTCCTCTTCTTGCTTGAAATCTGTTTTTTTAAATCAGTGGAACAGGGTTTGAGGGTTGGCCATCTAAACCATGCACTGTACACCTTAGCACCCTTCTCCCTGGCACACTGAGCCATCCAAGCCACAGACTGGCTCTCGTGGTCGAACATGGTCAGCAATTTCTTGTTTGTTTGGAAAGGGTAGGATTCAGCCAACAATTTAAAAGCCGATCCTCTACTAACAGTAAATACAAGGCCATACTCATTCTCGGGTATGTTCAAGTAATCCATGATTCTAGTCTTTATGTCATGTTCCACGGTTCCCTTTTCAGCACCGCCATAAAGTGCATGGTTACTTAAATTTGCAGTTATCTCAGACAAACTAAATGTAGAGGACTCCCAGTAGTGAATGGTCTGAACGAAAGAGAATAGTCCAAATCCACAATAATCAAGGCATACCTTCGGGGACAAGTGTGAATATTCATCCGACCTCAGCTGGTCGATCTTCTCCGACGACTGGTATTTGGGGTACATTGTAAGGAATTTGTTGAAGGCTTCTTGGAGAGAAGGAATTTCTTCCTCAGACTCAAATATGCGCTCGGCGGCAAGGGCAGTGGCTCGAAGAAATTCACGCTGAGCGTGAAGCCTGGCAAGTGACCGAGATCTTCCAAGGCTTTCATCCATATTGGCAGCCGAGTCGGATTCCATATCTTGAGATTTGACGAGGGACCCATCTTCAGAAGCTTCTTCAAGTGCTTCCCGGAGCTTGTTTTCTTGCAGCTTCCGGAGAATTGACCGGCTTCTCCTCATTTCAGACGTAGATTCATCCTTTCGTCTGCTCTTTTTGTCCAGAATCAGAGCAGCGCAGTGAGTAATGGGTTTCCATAGTGAAAAATGCATGATAGCCTCCAGTGGGGGAGTGGACCAAATAGTTCAAATAATGCCAGCAGGAAGATTTAGCCCATGTAAAACAAATTTGGTTGCAGGACCTTGACTCCGGAAACAGACAGGGTGGAGTCTCGAAGCCGATCGTAAAGAATGGTTCTTTCTATTTCTCCAGGGATCAAACTCTTCGATTAATCCCATCAACGAAAACCTGGAAAGAATAATAAGAAGAAGAAGCCCACCGAGTTTGATTATCCTTCAAAGATCAACAATCCCACCGAGTTCGGACCTGGAGATTCCAGCATAACCTGCGATTACTCCCATAAGTACAGTATTCTTCACCGGAAAAGAATGGCGAAGACGAAGCGGAGGTCGGAGGACGGCGGAGGACATAGAACGGCTAAGAACGTATGAGCACCAAGGAGAAGAGAAGAAGATCGGCAAAGAACAGGACGGTGAAATGAAGGGTTGAAGAGCAGAAACGGTATCGGCGAATGGGAAGAGCAACGGAAGCCGACAGCAGCGAAGTCAAGAAGCATATGGGTTTGCGGACGGTTGATCGATGGAATTAATGTGAATCGACGGCTTTGACTTCAACAAAATGATTGCCGTCAGATCATTTAGACGGTTTAGATTAAATTTTACGTGGAAATAGATTGTAGTACCCTGCACCTTGCAAAGTAGAGAAGCCGAATCGGCCCCGTCGTTGTAGTATCCAAAGTCAACTTATTATTTTTTTTTTAATAACGATCTAATTAGGGGAATCGAGGGCCTTTCCTTTTTTCATATCACGTCATTTAACACGAGTTGCAACTTGCAAGTACAATATATTTTTTATGTAATTTTTTTTGCCAACATATTTTTATGTAATTATTTGATATTTAGTATCTAATATTATTATATTATAACCTTCCTGTTTAAATATACTTATAATAATAAAAAATTTATAATTTCTATCCCTTGCATTATATATTACGTAATTGCATGATGTTTTAAATTTTCTTAAAGTTCAATTATTTTTCTTCCAAAACTTAATAAATGATTTTTTCAAACTTACTCTTATATAATTATAAAAAATTTTAAAAGAATAAAAAAATATGTAGACACAAATAAGATTTTTTTTTTCGTATTTAGACAAATAAGCTATTTTATCTGTGTAATTTTAATTAGTTATGCATTATATCAGGGACAAATAGAGTATTCAAGGACTATAGGATGCAATTAAAAATAACTCTAATTATTTTATTTATAATAAAATCAAGCCTTATTTATCTATCCACAGATAATTAAAATGAACTTTGTGTTTTTGCATAAATTTGATAATGAGTCTTGTTAAATATTTGCAAGGCTAGCTTTAAATCTTAATTTTAATTTAATGATATATATTGCGTCTGGTGCTGAATGGGACCCACGGAGCCCTTTTATGATTGTGCTGTCATGCCTGATGACTAAAGTCAAACAATCAGAAGGCTTGAAAAAGCTATTTTCTGTCCAGTTGAGCCAACGAGAATTCCAAGTCCAATACTCCACATTCCACGGAGATTTGTATTCTTCAAAGGATGATGAGGTTTTTTTTTCCAACTGAATTTAGGCATTGATGTGAAAAGAATTTTATTTCAATTTATATAAAAGTATTTTTTAAATTGATTGTGAATGTTTGACAAACACAATTTATATTTGCATTTAATAATCAAGAGTTTTTGTAAATATAATTGAATTCAATGTGGTATGAGAATACATATCCTAAGCGAACAAAAAAATTACTTTTTATTTTCTTTCGTTTTTTTTTTCTTTTTTGCCCCTAATGGCATGATTAACGCAGGCCATCAACCTGGTTTGTTATTATTTTATTTTCCCTACTTTCATTATTTCAAAGTTTCTTTTTTCTCTAAATCACCTTAAACTGGTTGGGGAAATTACTATAGAATCCAAAATAAGAGAATTAATATCAGTAAAATCTCCATAAATTGTTAAAGGTAGTTATTTCACTTGTCAATTGTGCTATTCGATCTGTTAACAGGGACATTACTGATATTAATTCTCTTACTTAAAACCCTACAGTAATTCTCCAAACTAGTTTACATGGGATAGGATAGGGTATAGTAGAGCAGAGGTTAAAGGTTTAAACTCTCTTAATGCATAAAAAATTATCTTTTCTCAAATAGCCTGACTCACCATATTAATTTCTCTCGTTGGTGTATAGAATGCAGTAAAGTTGTAATAGTGGAACTTGAATTATACAATTGGCCTTTGATCGGAAAAAAAAATTATAAAATTTGCCAACTTGGTGGTTTTAGCGGTAAGTTGAGTTGAATAAGTGTATACTATCTCTTTTGATAGCCTTTAATATAAGATTAAATTAATAGTCTTTAAAGAGATTAAAAATTAATTAATTGATATATTAATCATTTTCTTTCAAATTAGTTTAATTAACTTGTAAACTGATATATATAATATAATGATACATATTAATATTTTAGAATATATATTATAATTACGTGATTTATTTAATTTTTTTAATAACTAAACTTTATATTTAGAATCCAACTAGTCCATGGAATAAAAGGAAAGTGGTGGAGTAATTTTTTATACCACGATTTAATCAATGACACATCAAGGGTACCTGTTGTAATTTGATACTAATACTTTAATGTAAAGTTAGATGACTTTATTTTGTTTGTGGTTACTTTTTGTCTATATAAAGTAACGCCATTCATAAAACATGCATCGTCATCATCTGCAAAACGAGAGAGAGAGAGAGAGAGAGATCAGAACTTTTTAGAATGCAATGATTATGGGAACAAATAATTATTGGTCCTCTAGATTACCCGTCATGTTCAAGTTGTATTTGGATTACGTTTGATAATCTGTAGATCTCATAATATCCAAATTGTTGAATCAAATAGTTTGTAAGCGTGCTCATGAACTTCAATTTTGCTTATGTTACCAATATAGCTTTTCAAACATGCTATGGAGTAGAAAAATAACTTAAAAATTGCAAAATCTTAAATTAGGTTTGTTACCTATAACAGATGAGATATTAACTACACTTTATAAGCAATTCAGAACTCATTTAATAAGAAATACCTGATTTGGATTTACAATTTTTAAATTCATTTTCTGTCAATTTCCTAAAATTCTTAAACATAACCCAAAGAATCATTTTTATAAAATCAGATTTATCAACTCTTCCTAATTATTTATGCAAATCATGTTACTTCTATCAAATGTGGTATAATATATTAATGAAACTTATCGTAATTTTCTTTAGAGCTTGAGCACTCAACACAAGAAACCTCACCACATTCATTATGAGTATAATAAAAAACAAAGATAAAACGAGTCTTGAAAGTTGAAACTTATATCTCCATAACTTGATTTATCTGAACTTTTTACTATATATATATACACACACATAAACTTGTATCCACAAAAACAAAGTTTATATCATGAAGTTATGTTGAAAAACACTTTACTCTGAATTTGAAGGTATGCCTTAATCCTAATAAACCTCCAAAACTCAAATTACTTAAACCTTTTTGTACCAAAAATATATGACTAAGAGGTATAGTCTTTGGTTTGGGTAGCAGCTATTCCTAGAAAATACATGTATTGTACCACTATATTCCCCATGATCCGAAAAAACAGGAAGTACATACACTTGGAGGTGTTGGTTTATTGTGCAGAAGATGACGACGATGATAATTTACAGCAGTATGTACAAACAACTTGTGCCATAATTGTTAGTGCTTTCTTATTTTTAGGATAGCAAGCAACATCACTATGTACATAATGGATAGTTTCAGGGCAGAATCTTCAGCAGAAGAGACATATATAGACAAACAATCAGCTCCAATAAGTGGCATTGCCTCTGCAATTCCTGAATGAGCCTGGAAATCTTGGTTTTCAAGTATCAGTCCCACAGGCAGGCAACAGCAGAGATCATTGAGCAGAAAGACAAATATAGAGAAACAAATAGACCAATAAATGGCATTGCCTGTACAATTCTTGAATGAATCTGGAACAGTGACAGACTGGTGGACACCTAGAGCATTATAATCCCTCATATATGCAACAAAGGAGGGCCGAGGTAGCCTTTTAAGTATTTTCTGTGGACCCAAGTAATCAGCAGACAGCACAAGATTCAAAGGGCCATGAAGCTCAAAGATTGCAAGTAATACCATGTTGATCAGTATACACTAATTGCAGGGTGCTTTGAGCCTTGGAGCTAGCAACCTCTCTAACTCCTAAATGATTCATCGCCAAATAAAATTTCTTGTTATCGCAAACCACTTTCGGCATCACATCATTGTTTGTCAATATCAATTTTGACTGAACTAGATTGGCTGCGGTTAGAGTCCCTGCGGTTGCGGTTTCAGAGATTCATATTCTTCCTCTTCTAGAGCAATATTTCACATCAAGATATGGCCTCATCCATTTGCACAAGCCAACACCAGGCACACATAAGGAGATCTCAATACACTCCAATGGCGGAATCTGAAATCTAGTGATTCAGTTATGCCATTATGGGGATGAGGGAGTGATCTGCTGCTGAAGGAGGTACTTTCAATAAGTCAACAGAACTCAAACAATTGAAGTGACCGTTGAATATATGTTCTAGTCAAAGCCACTGCTACCTTGATCACAAATAAAAATAATCAATCAAGAGCACTGGCTTGAAAGAGGACTAACCTTTTTCTTTACGTCCAATGAAGTGCTGCTCAAATGTATACCAAAATATTCTTAATGAATCTCTGAAGACTAAAAGAAGGTTCTAAAAGCCAAATAGTACAGCCACAAAGATAATGACATCAATTCACATGGAGGTTGCAGAACCCAATAATGATTCAGGAGCATTTCTGACCGATGAAGCAGGTAAAGCAGCACCGTCAATATTTAAATGAATCCAAGAAGAGTCCCAACGTTAGGCCAGCCTTCCAATAATTAAACATGGAGATCAGGCTCCGACCCTTCCTAGATAGAGGAAGAGAAGCTTTATACATTAGAGCCCCAATCCCTTCCACGACAACCACAGCCAAGGCAGCAGATAGAATATCCCAGTCACCCGTTTGTCCAATAACAGTGGCAAAAGCAGTTGCACAATAAAATCCAATCAAGAAAAAAATAAGTTTCATTGGAAGATTTTTCTGTACCTTCTGAATTTTAGCACCTAGCTTGGTTAGAAAATCTTGAATCACCCTAATTAGGCGGGTCCTTCCATTATTTTCATTTGAAGTAGATGGAGTGAAGCCGCTGTCATCTATGCTGCTTCTAATAGACCAGGTCACCCTCCTATAGAGAACCACACAGAATTAGTATCCCTATAAAAGCTCACCCAATATGAAATAAAAAATTTTCTTCATATGATCAATGCCTTATATCTAATGTTAAGGCATTTCAAAGGTGCTAATCTGGCAACATATGTGATCACATACATACTCGTATATCAGAACAGCTAAAAAAGTGGCATATTTGTGAAAGTGAATGGTGAAGTACTTCTAGACAACCCAATCTTTTGAAAGATTAAATAAGACTTCACTCTTCACTTGGGCATAGTTTCTTATTCATGGTGATCAAGTTCTCCAATAAAAATGTGTAGAAAAGATATTCTCTGAAAGTCCTAATGTTGAGATGCTGAATCTTAACAACTTAAAAATCATAACAGCGGCTGATTAAAAATATATCAAAATTTGTATATTTTCTGCCTTGAAACATAAACATCTTTTCATTAAATTTTCACCAAATTAAACCACCTACCAATATTTTAAAACAATTCTTTGAAATCATTTCATTTTGTAAACCATGACGCTAAAGTAACATGTGCATATAGATGGAAATTCCAACAATTTTTAGGGGGCAAGTGAATATTTTTTTCCTTTACTTTGACCACAACAATTACCCAACCAAAATAACAGAAAATCTGCACCACTGTGACATTAGACAAAACTATCTACCCATAATAAACTCCCTGACTCCCTGCGCCTATGCATTAATTGATTATAGTGATCTAGTTATAAATGTCTCAGTTGTACCGCAAGATAAAACAAATGCAAACGTATATTTCCACCTACTTACTTGGAATTGTTGATTAAACAAGGTTGAGCACAACTGAAGGAGAAGCATAGAGACCATTGCTTTTGGTCAAATGTGGTTTTGTACAATGGAGCACAACCAACATCAGCAACTCCTGAGCTAACATAATCAAGAGATAAACAGTTGATATTTCTCAAATGGTTGGATAAAGCCATTCTGGTTTCGATCATGATGCAATGTCCTGACACCTGCAGATGATACAAAAAGGGTAAAAATCCAAGAACAATCAAGAAGAAGAGACATGGAAGGAAAAAGACATAGTGGCATAAGATGGAGGATGAATGCAAACATAATAATCAAAAGCTACAACCCAACTATTGAATGAATCTGCAACCAAGGAACTGGGCATCAAATACCTTGAGAATTTTCTAAATTGACTGTAATATGGTAAAAAGATTAATAGACAGAATGCCAATACACAACAAATCCAACAATGCAAAACATTACAATCAAAAGCATACAAGTCTCTAGTAATCAAAATGAAGAGGCAAGAAGTGTAATAGCCAACCGCACACCATTCAAGCAAAAACTAAAACTCAATCTGTAAATATTCCCAAATTCAAAAGCATCAATATTCAACCGATTACACGACCAGATTCAAATCCAAATTTAAATGAAAAATTTAAAACAAAACAAGAACATCCAAGCAGGGAACAGATGACGCGGGGAACAAATTCAAATCTATATTCAAAGCCAATTGAACAAATCAGACTCACTGGATTTTAGAAGTAGAAAAATCTCTAGGGTTCGAACCTTCTTCACTAATTGCCCTAGAACAACCACACAGGGCTGACAACGGTGGACGGCGTCTGACGGAGTGGGGAATGCTTGTTTGTCGACGAAGAAAAATGCATCCGCGGACCGTGTTTTGTGGGGTTATAATTAAGGGTAAAGGTTAAAATTCAGCCCCCAACTTTTTACTCAGGAACCTTGGTTATTTTTGGACGTTTTTTTTAGTTTAATTTTTTTATGAAAGTTTACAAAACGTAATAGTTTTGTTCTGACCGTTAATCAAAATTAACTTTGGTCATTAGCTGACACGTGATGATTTAATAAGTCTCATATCGCCAAGTGGCATTAAATATGGAGCACCATTTGTCAATTAACGATCAAAGTTAACGTTAACTAACAGTCAAGGTAAAATTGATACGGTTTGCAAACTTCCGGATACTCAACTCCCCTAAATGAAAACTTCCGAGCTAAATTTAACCATTTACCCTATAATTAATTTGAGGGGAATTTGGAATGAGTCAAAAATTAATTATCCCAAATTAGAGTCAGGAAAACGAGCCCAACCCGCGGGTTGGGGCGGATTCAAGCTGCAGAAAATGCAGCCCGCATTTTGAGCCCGGCCCGCATGTGGGCTCAACCCGCCTTTTTTTTATATATTTTTTTTATTTTTTTGAAACTAATTTTTTAAGTAAGTTTTTTACAATGTTAAATCTTTATGAGCCACATAACACATGATTGTATATATTTGTTTTCATTTTATTGTTATTTATGTATTAAAATGAATATTTTTTAAAAGATGTGTAGGATTAAAATAAATAAAATTTATTAAATATATTATAATTACTAAATAATATATGAAAATTTATTCTGAAAATATTTTTTGAAGCCAATTAATTTCATATTAATTATTTGTGTAAGTATTTATGTTTATTAAAATTTATAAATATATATTAAAAAATGTAAAAAAATTTAAAAAAATGGCGGCCAGCCACCTCGGGCTGGGGTTTTCCCAGCCCGTTTTTATGCGGGCCACACTAGCCCGCCAACCCGCGGCCAGCCCGTTTACCGGCTCTATCCCAAATAGTAAAATTCATTTTGGCTATTGCGGAAAAATACCATTGAAAAATTAATTATAAAATAAAAAATATTTAGTTGTATATTTTGAAGTTCAGTTTCATATGTGAAAATTTAGTTGTAATTAATATGGAAGCTTAATTGCATATTGTAGAAGTTTGAAATAAAGATCACTACCCCCTTTGATCTCTAGTTCTCTTCATTGAATGGAAATATATTTTCTTAAAAATATTTTGCTAAAGCACATATATCTTTCTTTTAAAGATACTTTTGTTCAATGTGTTGTTGGACACTAAATATAAATATCTTGTTTAGTAAATATTTAAATATTAATTTATCTTATCGTAAGTAGCTAAACTTTTCCGTGAGATCCAGTGGCCATTAGTTTTCTTAAAAAAACATATTTTTGTTGTCAGGAGAATTTGGGATGGGTCAAAAATTAATTATCCCAAATAGTAAAATTCATTTTGGCTATTGCGAAAAAATGCTATTGAAAAATTAATTATAAAATAAGACCTATTTAGTTGTATATGTAGAAATTCAGTTGCATATGTAAAAATTTAGTTGTAATTAATGTGGAAGCTTAATTGTATATTGTGGAAGTTCGAAATAAAAATCACTACCCCCTTTGATCTCTAGTTCTCTTCATTGAATGGAAATAGATTTTCTTAAAAATATTTTGCTAAAGTACATATATCTTTTTTTTGAAGACAGTTTTGTTTGATGTGCTGTTGGATACTAAATGTGAATACCTTTTTTAGTAAAGATTTAAATATTAATTTATCTTAGAGCTGAGCAGCTAAAGATGCAGTGGCCATTAGTTTTCTTAAAAAAAATATGTTTTTTGTGATAAAAAATATTGTTTTTATGAGTGAATGTAATTGATAAATGATGACCCAAAGGCACGTTATGTCGGACTTTGTAAAAGTGTTGTTGAACGTGGGCCTAAATATTTAACTTAGTGTAGGAGGCCCAATGTTGAATATAGGAATGGAATATATACAGAAGACCTGAGTGTTTAACACGAGAGTTTGTGTTCAACCAACCAAATTGGTTGAGACAATCCTTTACAATATGATAAATTAAGGTTTAAATTTACATTTAATGACATGTTTATATTTACTACTCGACAGTATTTCAAACATAATTATCTCCAATAGCGATATATACTCTTAACAAAAAAGAATAGAGTTTGTGCGATTGTGCCTCTAGTGTTGTGTTTTCTCCTTTGCCTAATGTGTATTTTCTGATTTGATCATGGGTATTCTTTTTGCCTCTTCTAAATAAGTATATTATCTAAAATTTGAACTTGTGTTCTCTTCCTTGCAATGAGTGAGGCTGTTTACCACTTTAATAAGTGAGGTTCTTATCATGGAATTATAATATTGTTTCTGGAGCAGCTTGCATTCACAGAGATAGAAAGGAAAATAAATAAAGAATTAGTTGGTGAAGGAATAGGAGCACCAAAATATAGCATCTAGAGAGCATATAAGTAAACGAGTTTCCAATGTTAAACCATATCGAGGTTCCAATGTTATAAATTTTTTAAGAAAAATTATATTAAAAGTGACTTTCAATTACACTTGACAATCATTTGATAATGAATATCATATAATTGTATATATCCAAATACATTAAAGAAAAAAAAAATAATAATTTGCAAAAGTTAGGCTCCTCGTATATATCTTCTTCTTCTTTTTTTTCACTTTTAGATCAGAGCCTGTTATTCCCCTCACCAATCATGAAGCTTCCAGTTTTAATATATCTTGAGAATCAAAGCATCCAAATTGCCTTTTCAATCTGTTAAAGGAGGGAAACTAGCTAGCAATTCCAAGAACCTAGATCTCCTGTTCTGGTCCCACAACCCTTTTTTACTTCATAAATTTCTTTTTTTTCATTGTTTTTCTTCATCTATCTATCTATTTATTTATTTTATTTTTTCCTTTAATTTTACCTGTTCTTGTGCTCTTTTGATCAGGAGAATTTTCCAGACCGAAAAAAGATCGAGGGTTGTGGTTAAGAAAAATATGAAAATTAATATAGAGAGAGGACATGTTATATTATGCTCAAAAGATATCAAAGTGTTATTAATTTTAGACAGAATATAATGATATATAAAAAAAAATATTTGAAAAGTGGAGACCTTTTGAGGAACATTAGAAGAAATACTTACATATTCTTAAAGTGTCACGTCATCCATGCTCTACACAATAGAAATATTCCAAGTGTCTTCTATTGTAGATGTTATATTATATAAATTTCTCTTAGTTATTTCTCTTTTTCGACAACTCATCATTATAGATATTTGTGGGATCACAATAAAAAAACACTTGAAATATTTTTATTAGACAGAGCATGGATGCCATGTCATTTTAAGAATAATTATTTTTTAGAACATTAAAGAGTAATGCGTTAAAGGCCCTTGTTCGGCCAATAAGAGTAGTTGTTTGATATAAAAGCTTGCATGGATGCAACAAAACTTATTATTACAGGAGCCAAAGCATTTTAGGTTCCTTATTTAAAAAAGGGTTACCAAAACAAAACCAAGAAAACCAAAAACAAGCTAGCCTTGAAATTGAATTGAGAAAAGTGTCACATGATGGAGCAAGAATTAGGGTTATCATCACTGAAGAAGGTGGTGAACCTCTCATCAGGAGCATTAGGGGTAGGAACTGCTTGGGCAACATTCCTGACAAAGCCAGCAGGAGCCCTCTTGTCATAAGCCTGAGCTGCATAAGGATAAGCCACCAAGTTAAAGGGCACATACGGCCAAAACTCTGCTCTCTTCCCTGTTCTCTTCACCCTCTTCAACACTTTGTTTGCATCCACATAACCTGTCACCTTCACCCTGCTTTGCTTCCTTACCACCTCCACTTCCTTCACACCTGCATCCATATTCATTCTCAATCGAGAAGGAATTGATTTTAATGCTCATCGCAGCAAGAATTGATTTTAATGCTCATCGCAGCAAGAATTGATTTTAATGCTCATCGCAGCAGTAATATTCCATCTAGTTGTTGCATGGTCAAATGAAAAGGACATAAAGAGAAGGAACAAGTTTGAGTACTTGTGTGATTAATGAGTTCCATGGTGCTGATCGCTGTGGTGAGACATATATATACTGTTCAAATACACTTTCAATGGTCTATAATTAAAATTTTCAACTAATGATTTTGATAATTTAAAAAAGAAATCATTTTTAAAAATAATAATTAAGATATTATCTTTATTTTAAACTACACATACGTTAAATAATTTTTTTAAAAAAGAAAAAAGATAAAAGTGAAGTAATTTAAATCTGAACGATTTTTCAATGCCCCCCATCACCTTTGATAATCACCAAAGCAACTTCCATAATGAGAATGGCATGACTTATGCAATGCATGTATGGGTAGATTTCACTGTTGATCTTTATTTCTCTCTTTATTTAACCATCCAGAGACTGCCATGTGAGTGTGTAAAATCTTAATACTTGAAATATGAGGCAAGGCTATTTAACAAGTTAAGTTAGTACAAACCATTAAAAACAGAGTCTTGTACAATATTCTCAAGAGATAAGATACTATATTGAAATTGCACTTAAGCACTATATACCATTTCATTATGTATTTAATAACAATGAATGCTTCTTAACTAGCTCAAACTATTATAACAGCTTATCATTTTGAAAAATGAATAGTGTAGTCCACAATGATTTGTAGAACTAGCTGGTTTGTCTAGTAACAGATCAACTTCTATGAAAATTTGAATTGAACCTATTTGAGAGAAAGAAGAAGAAGAAGAAAAGACCTTTCATGCGAGTGACAGCATTTCTGACTCTTCTTTCACAGCCATCACAGTCCATTTTGACCTTAATTTCAACAGTCTGTAACAAAACACGCAAACCCAGAAAACAGAGTTCAGAAAGAAAATGGAACAAAGAAAAAATCAATAGTAACTATTATTATAGGAGGCATGGGAATGAAACTGGACCTGAAATGGTTTGCGTCTCTTTTTTCTGCCATAAACTATGAAGAGATCTGAAATCAAAGTGAGCACTCCCATTTTCTGTCGTCTGTGTGATGTTTGTCTGGGATGGTTGGATTGGAGCAGAGGATGAAGACAGAGAAGCAGAGTACTTAAACAGAGCAAACGGAGCGGTTTGACAAAGAAGATGCTAAGAGAAAAAGGAGCTTTGAGCTCTTCAAAATATGGATTCACAACGCAAGTGGTTCCCTTTATATAAAGCTAACAAAAAAGTTGGTCTCCCAACAAATTGTGCTCTATTTTTAACGTACTATAAAATATATTACAGAGAAAATGAAAATAACATGCTATGTAAGATTAAACAATCTAATGAGATCGCGTATTTACCGTCAAATGCCGTGGAGTTGTTAACACAACTCATGAGATTATTATTAACAATTTTATCATAGCTCATAAAGTTGTTAACGGGACTTGACGGTAAATACGTGATTTTGTTAGATTATTTAATCGTAAAATCCTTTACACGGAAGCTCATCGTCATTTTTTCAATATAAAATTCATAAATAGCCACACGTATAAAAAGGCCTCAAAACAAGTCATATTTAAATGAAAATACATTAATCTACAAGTAAATATAACATTCACTCATGAATCACACATTATTTAATAAAACATAATAATTAAAATACAAATACTCTATATTGCTATTCTTTCAAATTCAAAATGATGCCATTTCAACCTCAACAAATGTGCAAAAAAAACAAAGAGACAAAATAGAACCCATCTGGCCTTTCTAAATTTTTGTTCTGACCAGTTAGTGAATTGATCCATTGGTTTACTGAATTGAATTAACTGTCGCATTAGGTTTTGATACTCTATTCACGATTCATTTTTTAAAATAATATGTCCCGCTTATTCAAGAAATTAGCTCATCTGAATTTGTTTAATTTCATTCTTTATTTAAAAAGATTTTATGTATTTTAAGAATAGCGGAAGGGATTTTTATATTTTAACAAAATTTGATGAAATTCTTCCTAGTTAAGAAACGTAGGATAAATTTTATAAATTTATATGATTTTGATATTATATATATATATATATTCCTATATAGATTCTTGACGGTGATTTATGGTCCGTCCCTCAGAATAAGGATAAGTTGGCGATCACTGATTGGGTTCAAAGTCCAAACAGCAGACTTCTGGAGATCAGACCCATGCGAAAGTTATTCCCTCTGACAACATTCAAATCCTTTTCATAAATTAAATTTTATATATTTTAATCAATATACTTTTATTTAATAGAATATAATAAAAGGTAGTAATATGTATTAAATCATTTGAAAATATTCTTCTTTCCAATTTTTATGATATCATCTATATGGTATTTTACATTGTGAATTACTTTGAATTTAAGTATTGCCGGGACCTAATTAATTAAGGATAATTCTATTTTTTTTAATCACAAAACTATCTTTCAAAATTTTCGAAGAATCCTACTCCCCCAAATTAATTGGTTCTGTTTATTATTTTATCTCCAAGATGTATGTTACACAAATATAATTTAAATTATTTCAAAGAGATGATATTTCAATGTTATTTTCTGATCCTAAATATAAAAATTGATAGATATTTACTTTAATTTTAGATATAAAACTTCATTCCATTTTACTCTTAAATTTCCATTTACAATTCTTTTCTTAAACGCGCCCTACTAATTGCACATGTGTATATATATATTTTAAAGGGTTTATCCTTCAAGAGTAATATTATATGCAAATGATTTAAAATGATTAATTTAATAAAAAACACATTATTTTATAAATAATTAATTTAATTAATTTTTTAAATTAGTTATTTAACACATATATATATTTAGAATAGGATGGAGGAATATGGAATTGTGATGGCAATTTAATACAATGAAAGCAGCTTAACTGAATTCTTTTGCCCCAAGAAAGGGCAACTTATTTATTGTGAAGTTGCTTTCTATTTCTCTCTGAAATTTCTGCTTCATGATGATTCTAAATATTTCTGTAAAACATATTATATATTACATTTGATAATTAATATAAGAGTCAGTTGATTTTTTTAGAGAGATTAAGAAAATTAAATACATTATTTTAAATATTAGCTAAATTTCAAATCTAATTTCCAAATATTAGCTTCAAAAACCTGTATATCAAATATTAAATTGAGACAAATTGTACTACTAGTATATATATAATCTCATTTCTTAAATTCTATATAAACATTAAAACTATGTACCTAACTATGAGTATAGTTTGTCTCGTTTTCCTAAAACAAGTAGTTCAACTTAGTTTTCATATTGAAATTTCAAAAAATGGAAATTCTTTATAGTTGTTGAACTTAAAAGGAAAATGAATTGTAAGTTTCATTAGCTTTTAGTATATAAAAAATTAATAACATTACATGGGCACATAACCTTCCAACTTTTTTTAGAAGAAACTGGATATGTCCCAACGAAGACAATTATGTCTGAGATGTTATCGAATACTATCTAGATACTTCTTTTTATGAGGATTTATTTGCCAATCAATTCTCAAAATCACTTTCACGCAAGCCGAGACAAAACTCTCTCACATACATACCTCGGATTATGTGAAACCAAGGTTTGAAACCTAGGTTTTATTACTTCCCAAACAAGCCTGCATTGATTTATTATGTTATAAGAGACTGACCCTTTTAGCATACCCAACTCAATGGGTCATAATCTTCCAATTTTTTTTTTGTTAAAAACATGTGTCCTCCTATTTAAGGTATTTTTTTTGGACATTGTCGACCATTAAATGTGAGTACATATTCAAACAGTGATTTGAACCCGATTCATCACGTTGTGAGAAACTAATCATTTTTGTTAAACTTAACCTCATTAATATAATCTTCCAACTTAATACTACCACCTCTGATTCTTAATATAAAAGCTAGTTAATTTTTTTTTAGATTAAAGAAACTACATAACTAATATATTTATCATCTTCTCCAAACTAATTTGTTTAACTTATAAACTAATACACATAAATATTTCAAAACATACAATTAGTTAAATAATTTATTTAACTTTTTTAATTTCTCCAATAAAATCAAGACTTTGTTGCTATACTAAGGACATATGCTAATCCATTTTCCATGTCCATGCATCAAAACGATAAGCCCAAAATGATTGGCTTGGTTTATCCGAATCTTTAACAATAAGTCCTAAATGATTTCGTAATGATTAATTTCACTATTCCAACCATTATGTTGCATCCATAAATGTGATAAACGATAGTGAAATATCAATCTCGTGACCTAAATGAAGGGAAATTATGAGAATCACAAAAATCCAACAACTATAACCAACTTGTTTGTGGTCATGTTAAATACTTGTATATATGCTCCCCCTTTTTTTCCCTTTTATTATGGAATATACACATCAATTTTCATGGATCATCTACGTAGATGTTAAGTGGGAGGTTATAATTTTTCATTAAAAAAAAATAAAAGTATTTGTCTAAATACCATTAAATTACTATTTTTCAGTTATTATATATCAATTGTGGCTCAATTGGAAGAGTCTATATCCAAATGGCATTTTGAATTGGGAAAATTGCTGAATAATACTCACCAGACATTTGGCTTGAGGCGTAACTTGCGGTTAGTCTGATACAACTTATTTGCAACTATGTATAAAATAGAAGAAATTTGTATATAAATAGTGATATATTGTACACAATTAAAGAAAATGTCCACTTAGTGAAAATATATTGCACCAACTCAAGAACTTGGATCATTGATCCTTATATACTTTTATGTAATAAATTTTACAATGAGTAATTTTCTTTTAGCAATTTCCATTAAAGAAAAGTTTATAATAAAGTGTTTTGAAAAGAACCGTTTCCTCATAATGTAATAAACTATAGTTTGAATTGTATAAAAAAAGTGTTCGTATTTAATGTTTGAAACTATCTCAGGCAACCGTGCCTATACTGAGAGTAAGAAGGATATTTGTTCTTTCGAAAAAAGTTTCATTGGTAGGATTTTACTAGATTAGAGAATGGTCGTCATATCAAATGGAATTAAAAGCGTGAACCATGTAAAATTTGCACAAAAAACGTACCTTGGTACGTTTTATTTGCTTATATCTGCTGAGAATTACGGACACTACGATGCAAAAGGCTATTTGAATTGGAGGAGAATGTTTCTAACATGAGTGCTACATAATGCATCCTTAAAGCTCATATTGACAAAAATGTTGGAAAAGGGTAACAAGAGGGGATTCTTTACACATCAACACAACTGGTGCCCACCAGAAGAAGGCTGTGTTAAACCAGACACTGATGGATCTGTCATGCCTAAGGGTCAAGCAAGATGTGATGGGGGTAACGGCAGACACACAAGGTAATTGGTTGTCTAGATTGTGGTGTGAACTCTTCCACCAGTCATAACTAAATTGCTTGGATTTATAAGAGGACTAAAACTTCATTGGTTTAATGAATTTAAAAGTATTGTATTGTTCAGTGATTGTGCAAAAGCTATTAGCTTGATTACAATGTTGTATGGAACTAGCTATCCTTACCAAAGACATCATCAAGGCGACAAATAATATGATCCATATGAATTCGAATGTTCATATTAATGTCATGTTTAGAGAATTTTCCATATTGCTAATAGTTTAGCCATGAAAGATCATGAATTAGATAATGTTTTGGATATCTTTGATCAAAAATCATCTTTCATTTTAGAGGCAATGGTGGAGGAAGTGGCAGGCGAAAGAGCTTTGTACTAGATTTTAACGAGTTTTCATTTTCCATTTTAAAAAAAAAAGTTGCATAATGCGGTGCGTTTTGTCTGTGGTTGGATGCTAAGCGGCTAAGCCTAATCCACTTTCCAGCCATCAGTCGTCCCTCAGGTCGGTCGGGTCTCCTGTGCCGAGTCTTCCTGAGTGTCTCCTCCCAATCTTCGTGCCCAACTTTCTTACCAGAATGACATAGTTGCAGGACATTGCAGCTTTTTAACAGCAAGTGGAGGGCCTATCTTGAACCGGAAGACAATCTAAGTTAACAACTATGATAGCTAAAGCCAATCTCATCTCCTGCAACTTCTTCACCTTACCATCTCTCACTCTCAACAAACCAAAATTGAAAATTCCACTTCAAACCCACAATCCTCAGCTCAAAATTCTTCCATCTAAATCAATAGCAGCATCGTTTAGTGTATTCAAACCTCCTGATGTTAAAACCTCGCTATCTTCGTTGCAAGGCAGGGGTCGTCTCTTCGTCTGCCACAGTTCCTTGAACCGTGAGAACTTAGAAGATCCTGAGTTGAAGAAAGAAAGTGAGCTTGGCGGGAATGGAAATGGCGGGGAAGGAAGGGACTGGACTACGTCCATTTTGCTTTTCGTCTTGTGGGGTGGACTCATATACTATGTTTCCTTTCTCTCTCCAAACCAGACCCCGGTAAATTTAACTGTAATTTATGTCTGTTACTTGCAATTACCCAAGTGTTTTGTACAATTACATGTTGGCTGAAAATCTAGAAATTTCTTGTCTTCAATGCGTGTGATTCGTACACCAATTCTTTGCTACCCATTATATATTCTTAGGGACCATTGGTTAAGTAGGTATTCTATTCTTCGTTTAATTCAAATTCCTCATGTTTGCCAAATGTCGAATTTTTATATCTTAAACTTAAGTTTATCATTTTTCCCCAGACTCTGGATATTTACTTCTTGAAAAAGCTCCTGAACTTGATAGGAGATGATGGTTTTAGAATGAATGAAGTGATTGTATCATTGTGGTACGTAATGGGCTTGTGGCCCTTGGTGTATAGCATGATGCTGCTTCCTACGGGAAGAAGGTAACTCTTTTTCTTTCTATCACTGATGATGTTTCAGTATCATGCATCCATTTTCTTGTGCTCAGGTGAAAATTATTAGATAAATGAATGGTATATATGATTTGTCTGATTCAGTTTGTTGAATCCCTTTTCAAATGATGAATTTTTTCTTTCTTTCTGCTCATTTCTCTGTTTTAGTTTATTGGCAAAAATAGTACACTGGCAAGCACCAATGGGTTTCAACTCCATATTCGTACTCCTCTTCTCGTATAAGGTTAAGGGGAACTCAATAAGATTTTATTTTTCACATTTATAATGAGTTTTGCATGCTACCATAAGCAGCTGTTCAACTGCAACAACAGATAGTATGATGTAGCAATTCCATCTGAAGAGTGATAAATCTTTTATTTCATATCTTTCCTATCCTGTTCAACAATTCTGGAGCTGGTTTAAGCTCTTCGATCTGTTGTTATTTTGCAGCTCACAAAGCAGTATTCCTGTTTGGCCCTTCCTAGTACTTTCATGTTTTGGTGGTGCATATGCTCTTCTTCCCTATTTTGTACTTTGGAAACCACCACCACCTCCTGTTGAAGAAAGTGAGCTTAGAACCTTTCCGTTGAATGTTCTGGAATCAAAAGCAACTGCTGGGGTGAGTGCAAATCTTAACTTGAGCTTAAAATATTATTTATCCAATGTGACGAGTGCGCATCGTTATAATCTGAATAAGCGTGCCTATGGCTATGTGTTTCAGTTCAGATTCCAGCCTAATACATAAATCACTCAGCCTCTTGTTGTTGCATGCTTAATTTGGGTGAAGGCATGAAATATTTTATGTTCGAAGAGCCCTCATATACATATGCGTACCTGCACACAGGCACGTGCATATACATATAATGCAAGCCTCACTCCTCAGTGGATGGGGTCAAAAGACCTAAAGCCCAATTTATCTTTCATTTAAAGACACACAACCAATGCAAGATCGTTCCATTGATGGCTAGTGTTTTGAGTAGATGACCTAAATACCACAACCTTCATAGGGACCCATGTTCCTCATTTTATGTCTAGATTGTTAACCTCTACATGGCTTATAGCCAGAGAATAGAGATGATGCTAACATTCCGCAGTATAAATTGGTCGCTAAAACTAATCATAATGTTAGGTTCTCTTACTTCTATAGACATACTTAAAGGGGAAATGAACTTGAAATGCCAAAACTATGGTCACGAATTTCGTGTTGTATGCTATAGCAATTATAATTGTATGTCATAGACGAAGATTCTCAGGTGACCTACTGATCATGTGAAAAATATTCAACAATTGTGAATGCAACTAATCAATTGCCTTTGTTGAACTAAACAAATCACGCTGGCTTTGAGTATTTTAAGTCTGAAATCCCATACACATGACCAGCATACCCTTTTTAAGCAGCAATAGTCTTCTGTTGCAGTTGTGATTTCAACATATAGTTGAAGGATTCACATGCTATACAGCATCATCATTTTAATGTCTTGAAATTTTTGTTGTTGAGTATGTGACTTAACTCAATTACACTTCAGATATTACTTGCTGCAGGGCTAGCCATCATCACATATGCAGGTCTAGCTGGTGGGCCAATCTGGAAAGAATTTTTTCAGTACTTTAGGGGAAGCAAATTTGTAAGTTCATTTCCTTTTTCTGTCAACAGAATTTAGCTTCCCTACACCTAATTAGGAAATGGATAACTGTGGATTACTTCCATAAATCGCCATCAAACTCTATGGATGAATCATATTAATCAGACGACCTGCTTCCACATGGATTTCCCAATGCTTGTATCTTCGATTAATTATAAAATCATGAAGTTTGATCAATAATTACTAGTCTTTTGGGACCTGGTCATGGTATGCCAAAGTTATGGTTAAACTAGACACAGTTCATAATCAGTATATTTTCATTTTCAAAATTTTCGCTTCATTTTCATTTATATATCCCTTTTATTTTTGGAATTACACAACATCTGTTGGGTGCTAAACTAGTAACACTGGGGTTTCTTGTTGCAGATCCATATTATGTCCATTGATTTTATTCTGCTCTCTTCATTTGCGCCATTTTGGGTTTATAATGATATGACTGCTCGGAAATGGTATGTTGCTCTATCCTCTACATACTTTTACTTTTACATACCAAGATGGCACTACCTCTTGTCTTGAATATAAGATTTAGACAAAATGTTTACTTTAACTTTAGATATAAGACCTCAATCCACTTTATTTTATAAATTTATAATTTTCTTCAAATAATTTCTATTAATTGCACATATTAAAGGAGTTTTCAGTAAGGGATAGTTTCAATACATATGATTAAAGAGGGTATTTAGAGATTCCAATATGCATTTGTTACATATAACAAATAATTTTCTTCTTATCACCCAAAAAAAAAAAATTCACAATATCTAAAAATTAGTTATCTAACTTTTATATTTAAAAATAGAGGCATTAATTAAATAGACAGATTGGTTTGTCCAGCATAACTGCATAAGCATTAATGATAGGTTCAATTTGCAGGGTTGACAAAGGTTCTTGGCTTCTTCCTGTGTCGCTGGTACCATTTCTGGGTCCGGCTTTATACATTTTCCTTAGGCCGTCACTGTCGGAAATGGCCAGTCCTAAAGTCGAGGCAGAGTAAAATCAACTTGTTAGCAGTTTGTGTGATTACTGCTAATGGAAGGGATTAATCATTTTTTATGCTGCAAGAATTGAAGATGATTGTGATTGTGAGCTGATTCAGAAAAGCCAGAATTTTTCTTTCTATACAGCACGGAGCTTCAGCAGTTTACACCACTTGGTGAGATTCAATGCTAATCTGTGATCAAATAATAGAAGCTGCGGGCTTGCCTGGTTTTATTCAGTTCTTTGAGAATCTAACTGATCAACTTAAGACTTTATCTTACAGCATGTTTGCCAACACTTTAGAATTACTTTCACACAAGTCGAGATATTTACTTTAGATTGCGTATAATCTTATTATCATGTTAGAGAATAAAACCAGAAGCAAGTCAAATGTAGATAAAAGTGCGACGTTTTACTTCTATGATAAGTGCATCTTTCTCTAACCAAATTTACACCATATCCCTACAAGATGAAATATTTATTGCCTTCTATTTCTAAGATTAGAATCTCAACTACATTTCAATAATCTCGACTCGTGGTTGCTGCTAGGGGTGTTCAAAAACCCGGTGGTCTGGTCCAACCCGGTCCGGTCTTCAAAAAATTGGTCTGATGCAAAAAAAAGACCAGACTGGACCAGACCAATCCTTCGGGTTGGACTGGACAAGAGACCACATAATTAGATTAACTGGACTGTCTGGTCAGGCCCGATAAAAATGTTAATTTTTTTTTATTTAATCTTCCCAAAGGCCCACATTACATAGTCCATAGAATGAAACCCTTGCCTAATTGATGAATTGCTGACCCATAGTCCAAAGGCCCATAATCCATTCAAAACCCTCACGCTGAATTGCTAAAAGCCTAAAACCATTGCCTCTCCATCTTCCTCAACTCACTCTTGCCGCCAGCTCCATTAACTCGTGTGCACCACTTCTTCTGATTTTTCTCCAGATCCCTCACAGCATCGCCGTCCACTTTTTATTTTTCATTCTTCTTCTCTTTCTCCAGATCCCTCACACTCTCACAGCAACACTAGCCATTGTTTCTTTTTTATTCTTCTCCTCTTCCTCCTTTTTCACATCGGTCTTCCTGTGGTTCTTCTTCTTCTTCTTCTTCATCACTGCATTGAAGCTGTTAACAAAGTATTTTGGTCAAAAGGAAAAAAATTGTGTTTGATCATGGCGCTATGTATAAAAAATGAAAATAAAAGTTGTCAAAAACATGAAAAAAAAATCCCAAACAACCTAGACTGGTCCCCATGGTCTGGTGGACTAGGTCCGGTCTGACCCGACCTCGGGTTTACATAAAACCGGACCACGGACTAACTTTTTCAGTCCGACACCTTACCCAGACCAGACTTCGGGTTACTAGCAAACCCGGTCCAGTCCGGTCTGTGCACACCCCTAGTTGCTGCGTATTGTAGGCATGCATGGGGTTTATAGCTTCGGGACAAATAAATTGTACATCCACGGGAAAGACTTCCCCAAAAAAAACATAAAATCATGTAGGATGATAAGCAAAGTAAGACCTTTTCACTAAGACCTTGCAATGTGTTATATATAGAAAGGAGGGGTGCAATTTTGCAAAATTAAAGTAGGGTCACAAATTAATAAATAAACGCTCAAAAGTATATGGGTTTTATAATAAAGTTAAATATTAGACTATACAATGTACATTACAAAAGATGATGTCATATATTTAAAATTCAAGGGGAATAATTCTGTATCACTAAAATAGGGTTACAAATTAATGAACAAAAGCTATATTCTTGCGATATATTTTTTTTTTCAAAGAATTGTTTCTTTGACCTTGCCTAATTATGAAAAAGAATAACGCTAGTTACACAAATGCAATTTACAAATAAAGTATTTAAACAATGCTATAATAAATGATGGAGAAAGGTAAAAAGAAGAAGATATTTTACCATCTACATACCATAAAAGTATCACAAAGCATGTCTTAATAGAAACAAAATATATCTTTATCGAAAATAAAGAAACAAAGTATATATTTGATGATTAGTTCAAAATAAATTAGTAAATTTAAAATCATAATTTAATCAACAAGAGTATATAAGTAAATGATTACAGCAAAAAAAATATTAAAGCTAAGGTGATAACAGACAGAATTAACGTAAAAATACATCAGTTTCAGGAATTACGATACATTTTTTTTCTTAAAATATAGTATATGGGTTTCTTTCATTAAATATATGCTTATTCTGACCCAAAAAAAAAAATATATGCTTAAGATATTTTTTTTAAAAAAGAATTCTTTCTTTGACGGTGCATCCTTATTCCTTAAACAAAGGGCAAATGCAATTTGAAGACAATTTGTTTTAGTGGGAAAAATCCCTCACTCTCCGCTAAATTCACATCCTCACTGAAAGCATTCATCGACAAACGACAGTACATCACTGCACGCCCCAAATTATAAATCACACATCCTCAACCCATAGATCTATGGAACCATCTCAATTTCTTGAAATTGGGACTTTTAAACCATTATATACTCGTTTATTTAAGGAAAAATTGAAAAAAAAAGTTTTCAATTACAAAATTAATTATAAAATAAAATTTATATATATATAATTGAATTTTCATGTATACAATTAACCTATTACAAATTTAATTTGTCATTGAGAATTTTTCCCTAATTTTTCTTTCATTTTATCAAGTGACAATTATGCCCATGTGGATTGTAATATTTCATTCCTCTCCTTCATAGTCGCGGTGACGGTTCTCGACCAGCAATCACGACGGCGAAGCCCCTCTAGATTTGCGGAGTAGACAGCACGACTGAAGCTTGTGGATCTTCTTCGACGGCAAACTCAAGGATAGCTATTGTGAGGTTCTTTTGCCAACGATTGTAAGGCTTATTCCACCCTCGATTTTGTTTTCAACGATGGCGTTTGTTCCTCTTCCTTCGATTTACGGTTCTTGTATATTCTGGAATACATACTTGTTTGTGCCCTTGATTTCGTTTTCCTGTTCCACTTCCACTTCCACTTCTACGTCCACTTCCAATTCTATTTCCATTTCCACTTCTTAAAAACACTTCCTGTACCAAACGGGGCATTATTCTTCCGTGGGCCTTTTCCTGTGCTCTGCCCCAGAATTTAAAATCTTTATGTTCTCGTAAGTTTACTTTTATGGTTTCCATGTATATTGGAGCAGTTGCTCTTTAAGTGAAATTTTCACCTTTATTTTTCCTTCGGCAACGTGTGGGGTGTTCTATTTTTTTCTTTTTTCAGTGAAAAGTTGAAATTTTTTGCTCTGTTTGCATTCTACCTAAACCATGTTTCTTAAATCTGCATTACCTGTGTTAATTTACAAGTTCATATTTTATACATGCATGTTCCTGGCCATGCTTTTTAGTGTATTCTCATCTGGATGATACACAATTTTTTTATTTCGGTAAAATAATACAAGAAACTGTTATTGTACAGGCATTGTTGTATCTTTCTAATTAGAGAATGTTTTCTGGGTTGAAATTCATTCCGCGTGATCAGATCAATAAGGTAAGCATATTTCTGCCATGATCAGATGTTTATATATATATATATATATATTGTGTGTACGATGATGAGAAGCATGTCTGAACTGAAAACCTACATTACCATACAGGATGAGAACTTGCACTCTTCCTTGAAAGAGAGGAACAATTCTGACTCTAGAAAGAAAAAGAGCAAGAGTAAAAGGAAGAGCTCTAGATATGGCTCTTCAGATGATGATAGTCTTGAAAAGATCAAAAGGGGTTCTGGAAAGAAGAAGTGGTATTCGTCTGAAGAACATTCTTTATCGGACACAACGGAAAGTGAAAGTTCACCTGCTAGAAAGAAGCGTAAGAAGAGGACACAGAAGAAAAGTGATGATAATTGGTCAGATGACTCTGGAAGAAGGTCAAAAAGAAAGTTAAGATCAAGGAGTGGTAAAAAAGAATATACATCTGAAGATGATTCTTCATCAGCTTCTGACGATAGTGATAGCTTTTTGGATGGACAAGCAAAGGTTAGAAAGACCCAGAGAAGAGATGGAATTGAAAAGAAGAAGATAAAAAGGGAAAATGAGAAGGAAATTGCAAGAAAAGAAATGGGATTAGAGTGGATGCTTCGGTCTGAAAATAAGAGGCCTGCAGAACCAATAAAAGAATTAGCAGAGGAACCTTCAGTTGAGGAGGTGTGTCTTAGTTGGAGAAAATTTTACTTATTTCAGTCCATAAAACACTGATATATCCGATATAATTGTAGCAACTGAGAGGATAGTGCATGCATATAGAACCTTGATATCTTATTGGCTGTTAATCATTTTGACTGTACCTCTAGGACCTTTAACCTGATTTTGCATGATAAGTTTTTATTGTCTAATGATATTCCTCATGAGGAAAGGTTTGGACCATTGATATCTTATTGGAAATTGATCATTTTTCTGCTTGTCTACAACCTAAGTGGCTTGTTTATTACCATATGTTGTTGGCCCAAGTGATGTAGGGGTGAATCAGTGTTTTATTTTCCATTGTTGATGTTCCAAGTAGGATTCATTTCCATCTTCTATCAGTCTGAAATGTGCCTTTATTTTGATATGTTTTAATTTTTTTAACCCACACAGTAGATGGTGTTTGCGTTTTTCTATTTCGATACAAAGTAGACACTGTTTGCTGACTATTCACCCCCCTCCTTCTTCAGACAGAGACTGTGAATCCCAAGGAATTGAACCCATATCTTAGAGATAATGGAAGTGGTTACCCAGAAGATAGTGATGGGGTTAAAGTTGGTGCAGAGAAACTCTTATCTTCTTCCCTTGTTGGGGATGGTGGAGCCAGTTGGAGGCTTAAAGCATTGAAACGGGCACAAGAGCAAGCAGCTCGAGAGGGACGAAGGCTAGATGAGGTATTGCGTGCTACCTCTCAAATATGCTTTGAGTCCATCTTTGAGATTTTTGCTCCTAGTGACTTTTTTGTATTTGGACAAATATAGGTTGTGGAAGAAAGATGGGGTTCGCTTGGTGATTTGACTACATCTTTGGCATCTCATGCAGCAGCCCCATCTCGTTCTCATTTGCGCGCCATAAGAAGTAGGAGGAGAGGGCTGACTGAAGAAGAATCACTAGATTCAGATAATCATGGAAAGGAAACTAAAAGGGTAAGTTGGATGTCATTGAGAAAAATTACTGTTGCTATATGTTTTTGTTAATTTTTTTTATTTTTTATGGAATGAATTTTCAGTTTACTGATAAATTAATGTTATATTGTATGGAATTCACTTGTCAATTGTTGCAGAGGTTACTGAATTTGATTGATAAAATTCTGGCAGGATTACTTAAAGGATGTTTCTGTCCGGCATCGTGAAATGAGGGCTCCTAAAATTCAAGATTCTTTATCCTGGGGTAAACGTAAAAGTCAAGCTGTTGCAGCAGAGGATGCTAGGATTATTTCTGCAGCAGCATCTAGCCTAAACAAGTTTGCAAATGATGGTAGCTTTATGGATGAGTTTGTTTCTGATAAGAAAAATGATTTTGATGGACTTGTTCATGAAAGTATTAAGGTGGAAAGGTCTTCATCAGATGCTGACAGACCTGCCCAGATAAGTGCAAATATTAAAGAGCAAGATCCACATACACCGGGCCTTGGGGTAATAAAAAATAACATTCTTTCTTGGATTCACTTTATGCAACTCTTATTTGTAACCTTGAAGTTTATTATCGATGAATGCTTATGAATGTAATAGTATTACTCTGATGGGGCATTAAACATCTTTAACATTATATGCCCTAGCTAGAATGAGGTTTAGGTTTTTGGTGCCTCTATTGTGAGTTTGGGAAGTTTTCTCTTTACATTTTGTGTAACGTAATGATGGTTTGTCTTGGCTTCTAACAATATTTTGAATTTTTGATAAGTTGGAGAATTTTTCAGAGATGATAGTTCTTGTGAAGTAGTGACGAGGAAATGAATAATTATTTATTCATTGATTGTTACCAGGTCCTTGGATCTAATTTGGGACAGGATCACGATGTATGGCATTTTGTTTTAGTTTTCAGCTCATGTTATGTTCAAGGATGTCCTTTTTCCTTTTTTTTTTAATACAAAGAAAATCAAGGATGTCCTTTTAATAGACATTCAAAGGGGACGGAGTACCTGTATTTTTTTTTTTTTTTATTGATGTCTAGGCTTGTTCTGTTGTTTTTCTTCTGTCTTTGCTAAGGCCAATATCTGGTTCCCCTCTTTTTTTGTTATCCTACTTTCTGCTCTCTGATAATATTTCTTTTATACTAAAAATGTAAGGATGGGATGAGTGCAAATCAATTGGCAGCTAAGGCCATGCAGCTACGTTTAAGGGGAAAGCATGAAGAAGCTGAGAAATTATTGGTAGGATGAGAAAATGTTCCCTCTAATCTACACTTATTTTATAGTGCCGTTTAAGCTCTATGCTTTCTTACTTCTTCTGGTGCACTCGTTCTATTTAGTTTGTAGAGTGCATGTGTTCTGCATTGGCTTTAATTCTAGTTAATTCATCATTTTTTTTCTTTCACTGTTCATTATTTTTGTCCATCTTGGAATAGCTATTGTCATGATGTCATCTGCAACATGTCCTTTAGGTTCAGTGATAATTTTAATATTTGACTCTTTTTCCTGGTTTTCTTTTGTCTTATTTTTGGGCAGCAAGAGGCTAAGAGTATGACCACAAAGCAGGGCAATCAGGATCTCATAATCAGGCCCAGAACTGACGGAAGTTCAAGCAGGTACTTCCCTGTTTTTGGAAATTTATCAGTATCTTTTTTCAGTCCATCTCTATCTTTTAATTCCCTTAATTCTGAATATGTTTAATTTAGCCACGTGTGATGTGCCTTGTAACTAAGGTGCAATTTCTTATATAGTTCCAGAACATGTGCAAATATTTCTTATATAGTAGTTTGTATTCATTTCTTTATTCTTTCTTCGATTTAAGTTACTAAAAATTGCTTACATGCTTGTTCTTGTTGTAGCTCTTTGTTTATTGTAAATTGCTGCCGTTCTTAAAATTGCCATATTGACTATTCCCATTTCCTACAAGATATGCTAAGCAGAGCATATCCTTTCAGGAGAAAAAAGGCGAGGATGATGGGGATATGCATCTTGCTCGCAAGATTATGCAGAACAAGCAATTTAAGATTTCTAGTCGAGCAGATGATGAGTATGACTTTGAAGATGGTGAAAGCAAAAGGAGCCGAAAGAAGAGAGACAGTGATGATCATAAGATGGCCCAAAAGAGCACTCATGCAAAGCGGATTTTGACCCAGCAAGAGCGTTGCCTCTTTTGTTTAGAGAATCCAAATCGTCCCATGCATCTTGTGGTTTCAATAGCAAATTACACATATCTGATGTTGCCAAAGTGGCAGCCTGTGGTGCCTGGCCATTGTTGCATTTTACCTGTTCAGGTGAGCTTACCTTTTTTGTCAGTATCTCTTTGTTGTTCAAACCAACCTAAAGCATCATGCTTCTTTACTAGAAACAATTGCCTAAAGTATGATTGAATGTCATAATACTTCCTTTTAATAAGCAGCGAATGTCTTAATACTTCAATAATGACTTTTTGCATTTATGTATGATAAAAAAAATTATTTGAACGTGAAAAAGGTATCTGAAGCAAAATGGTCATGCTTAAAGTTTTGAACCATCTTAATAAGATTTTGGTCACATGGACTATAATTTATTTGGCATTTGCTTAAGGCTGTCATGATTGCATGTAGTAGTACTACTGCTTGTCTAAAATTGATTGCAACAGAGAAGTATAAATCTGACGTTAAATCTTCTTTTTTGGCTATCATATATGTCACATTAATTGAAATATGATGAACAGAGTTTTAGTTGTGGTTCTTTACAACAAGGCACCAATTCTATATTTACTATTAATATTGTTAGTTTAAGAAATATTAGTGTTAGAAATCAAATTTAAATTTTTTAATACTTAGTGCTCTCCTTGTTTTCCTATCCTTGTTTCTCTCCTTGTTTTCCTCTCCTTGTTTTCCTCTCCTTGTTTTCCTCTCCTTGTTTCTCTCCTTGTTTTACTCCTTGATTTACTCTCCTTAATTGTGTAAGCCTACTATATATATTGTACTCATTCTCTATCAATAAGACATTCAACTCTCAATCTTTTCTCTCAATTTATCTTACATTCTTACATGGTATCAGAGCCAGGTTGGCTTTTAGGATTCTAGATTTGATTTCTGAATTCCTAAAGAAAGAGAGAGAGAGAGTGTGTGAACGATTTTTCCGGAGCTTTGTTCGTCTGACAAATTCCGGCCAAGATCTGGTGATGGAGTCCAATAATTCCACCGTTTGCCGATTGGGTACTTCTTGTCCAGATTATATTTCTCTGTCCGGGTCTGATTCCCTTTCTTTTATTCTTTTTACTCAAGAATAGTTTGTAACCCCTTTGATTATTCAGAATTTTTGGGGCTGTTTATTTGATTGCTTTGTTATGGGAGATTCTAAACCTAAGATTAATGCTGAGATTATGCCTGTTATGAACAAAATTACTGAGCATAAATTGAACTGGAAAAATTATCATGATTGGAGTAAAACAATCAGAAAATACTTGTTGAGTATCGAGAAAGAAGATCATATGAATAAACCTCGTCCTATAGACGATCCTGATATGGCTTGGGAAAGGGCCGATTC
>QFDD01000072.1:0-73526 GCA_006871305.1 Vachellia collinsii | reverse complement strand
AAAAAAAAACACATTCTCTGTTAAACAAAAATGACTCTCTTAATAAAAATAAACCAAATTAATAAGAGTTAGGTAATTTTTCATTTGTCAAGAATATTTTTGGAATAAATATTATAGTACAATCATGATAATTATTTTAACTACTTTTAAGACTTTCAAAATGTTTTAAAAATTGAAACATGAAACCTTCAAAATTACAAGTATTAAAAATAAGGTATAATATTTTACCAAAAAAAAAAGATATAATAAATGACAATCATTCTTCACCTAAATTTAGGTGTATGAGTGTTATATTGATGTACAATATAATAAATAAGGAAAATAAATATTATTGTAGAATAATGATATGGGAAAATCAGTAAAAATCACTGTTTAAAAATTTTATTAGTGATGTAAGGACTTGACAAGTTTTTATATATAGATTATGTAAGATTTCACACATAAAAAGTATCAGTATTTAAATTCAGCTTCTTCTCTAACCAATAAAATTTTAATATACGGAATGTTCACCGATTGCCTCATAATTATTTTTCATCTATGATATAGTATCAATGGCCAATAAACTTTGAGTTCCTTAGTTTTTTCTCACTTAAAAAACATTATCTCATGAGTCATGATTCCTCTTATGAGGCGATTTAAAGAGACTGATATGTTTTGTAATTATCCCCTTTGAAGAATTTTACGCCAGTAGCTTTAACAAATTGCATTATTTAACAGTGTAATATATAAAAAGAAGTTAGCCTTACAATCCCTGGTCATAGGTGATTGGTGAGAGGGATATCGACAAAACTACTCATTTTTTGATTCTTATTTCCAAAGATTGCGCAATAGAGTGAGGAGTTCGAATTTCTCAACCCAAAATACCCTGCAATCGTAAATTGTTTGAGGGAAAGACTAGCCATCTCAACACATTTAAACGATGAGTCTCTTGCACTCAACTGGGAACATCTTGAAAAAATTTATAGAGACTAGGTATCAACTATTCCTAACATAAAGCCTTGCAAGGTATACCATCTATATTGTTCCGCAGTCCCTACCTTTCATATCTAACCAAGCAAATACAAAGCTTGTAACTATTGAGCATAAATTAGCTAAAACAGATTTCACACAAATAGTCTGGCCAAAAAAATTCACACAAACAGGGACCAGCATATAGCAATCCGAGATTATGGAAAATTTCATTTACCATTTTACTAGATAATGAATTTTACAACAGTCAAAATGAACAAATATAAAAATTCAAATGAATTCCTTAACAGTTCCCTTGGAAAAAAAATTGATTCTAAATACAGACGCAAAACAGTGTGTGATCCTGCACACTGAAAACCATAGGAGAAAAAGAAAACCTGGTATAGTGGCAGTACATGTGATTCTATGTAACAACAGTGACCGAGACATGGCAAACCAAGACTAGGACAAGGTAGCGGAAGTATATATTTGGCAAGTTCATCACCCCGCACCAAACACCATTACATTACAAGATTAAACGTCTTGATATCAAACTATTCCTCTGGACACGCCAAGCTAAAAATCCTAGAGTAACATGCGGTGTGTATTGATTCTGTAGAAGAAACAAACTTGCCTACTGATATTCTGACTTGCTTGCATATTCATCCAGTGGACATAATATCATACTCGGAGTCCTACGAATAGTCTTAGACATGATAATTCATGCCCACCTTGATCAGATAAATGTGAGGAATGTTCAAGCTTACAGCAGGGGCCCGACAATTCTTACGTAGGAAAGAGTAAAGGTTGATGGCAAACCTTTTTATGAATGATGAGTTCCACTTGGCCTTTACGTGAGAATGACTGATTACATATGCTGCACCTGCACGCTTGGCTTCTACAAGCTCCAGAAGCTCCTCCTTCACACGCGGATCTTTATATATTGTATTTAGCAACTCAAATCGGATCCGTTTCCTATTGCTGAGTTCAGGCGATTCCTGTTCGTACATGGCCTGCAACCTCTTCAGCGTGGGTGACTTGCTGCTGCTTACCGTCAAGGTTCCAGAAAGACTCAAATTACTGCCTTCTTCAGCAATAGCAGATTCTGACATTAACAATCTTTTCCCAAACTTTCCAGATGTCTTAACCACTGCCATCCGGCCATCCACAGAACCGTCTAGGTTTCTAGAACCACCTTCTGCTTCTAATTGGATGAATTCTGCTATGCTAAGCACCAGGTCATTCTCAAAATCAGCTTCGTTGTTGTAAACATCTTTATAACCATTTCGAACAATGCACCGGTACATTCGGTAAGATTTGGGACCAATTCGGCCAATGAGGTAACGTTCCTTATGTGGTACTCTAGGCACAGGTACAGTCTTGACACAAACAAAAACGACGACTTGGTAAAAAGCTGGCAAATTGGTCAAGAAGTGGGTGAAAGTCGCTGGTATTCCAGCAGCTAATTCAGTGTAGATAAGGCCCATTCCTGGGACCCTAACAATCCCAAGACTAGGGCCAAGTGTAAGGATCCACTTCATGGAAACTTTGTTATGCATGTCAAATAAATACTTTTTCCTCGAACCATAATGCCACACAAACATAACCACAAAGAAAACTGCAGAGATCACTAGCGGTACCCAGCCACCTTTTGGGATTTTCATGCAATAAGAGGAAAGGAAGAGAACCTCTATTGAACCAAAGAACAAAAGAAATGCAAGAGCGGCTACAATACTTAGATGCCATACGAGGCTGATGACTAGTGACATCAGCCATGTGGTCACATATGTGACAATTAGACAAGCAATCCCTGCAATACAGACATTCATATCAACAATCAGCAGAAAAGTAGAAAACAAGTAATAAATTATAAAGTAACATTATAAAGTTACTACGACTAGGTTGGTGTATTTTCTAACATAAAATAAACTGGAAATCAGAATACCCCAGATATTAGTCATCATGCTAGAAAATTGAAGTGACAATGTTGCTCGTAAATACCCTCAACATGTCAAGGAGCTGGCGTGACAAGTCCAATAGTTGGTGGATCAAATGCAGACGGTAGAATGCAGATACCAGGATGAAAGACAATTTTTATACCAAATTAGTTATAGAAATATAAATTTAGAAATTGCGAAGGGTGTGATTTAAACGCATAAGCAAGCCTAATTCCAATTCCTGACTGGTGAGTTCCTAAGCTTCCAAAGAACCACGAGCAGATTTATCAGAAGAAACTTGGTGGATGGGCAGGCTTTGATATATTTATACATTCAAAAATAATTGGAGCATAAAAAAAATACTAATGAACTCTGCCATTCCTCCGGATGCATCCCAAGTGATCTCCACGCATTATACAAACTTAGCAGGGGCAACGTTAAGAAACTTCCTTAAATTATGTTCACATTTGCCATAGTTGTCTGTCTATCACATCAATACTATAAACTCCAAGCACAAAATCCAATTTCAAAATCATAACAAGTACAATGAAATCTGCACAAAGATAATTTTAATCAGGACTTTGCAGATTGTTTCAACATAACGTACCATAAGCAGATCCTATATGGATTGGATCTCCAAAACCAATAGTCACAGCCAGGCTGATAATCATAAGAATCCAATTTATCTCTGGTATGTATGTCTGCCCTTGGATCCACCGTCTAGAATGAACAAACTTAACACGAGGGAAACAATCAAATGCATGGCATTGTTTGACAATTGAGAATGCTGTAGAGATGACAGCCTGACTTGCAACTATTGCTGCCAAAACAGCCACCACAAATACTGGCCAAAAAAGGACTTCTACAAAACAATAAAGCTGAAATGCATTATCAAAGTTGTAGAGGAATAAGCCTTAAGAACTAACACATGAAAAGCACTCTTGTCAGAAGATATAAAGATTAAAGCGACCAAAAATTGTAGCTAAGGACTGAATCTACTTTTGCATGATACTGTTGCTAGCTCAACTAATCTGCCTCAATTGCTAGAAAACTAAAATCATTAACTGGAGAAAAGTTCTCGTAAGTTTTTAGCTTATCATATTTTCTGTGTTTTCAAGTTTTTTTACTCTAACCTATTTCTGTATTTTTGGGGGTCTCTAGACAGGTTTCTAGAGGATCCATACCAAGCAGCTGGGACTATTACTAATTCTTGAATTAGACATTTAACTGACAATCACCATGACAATGTTATGGCCCAAGGGTTCAAACAGTAGCATCTGCCAGACATCAGTCCATTTAAATGCAAACAACTTTATGCATGCATTGTTGGATTTTATAGGACAGTAAATCCGACCTCATTTACAATTAGTATTTTAATTCTCTGACCTGGAATGGAAGCATAAAAGCTTATACGCACTGCAGATAAATTCTTGGAAAGAAATGCGGCCTGCCCCATGTATTGGAGAACTAGACATGGAAAAATAACACAACAAAATGCAACCTGCATGGAAAAGAGTCTTTAAAGTACACAATAGCAACAAAAATTTCAAAAGAAGCAATCTGATAATTTCTATAGCATGTTTAAGGAGGGAATAAGCACTCAAGGCTTGTATTTGTAGTGCCAAGAATCATAGGTAACGCAAAAGTGTGCATCATAAACTCCTCATTGAGTAAACTCCTTGAACGATTTATTTTACAACTTCTACTATAGCCTA
Organism: Vachellia collinsii; assembly: GCA_006871305.1. Lineage (NCBI taxonomy): Eukaryota > Viridiplantae > Streptophyta > Magnoliopsida > Fabales > Fabaceae > Vachellia > Vachellia collinsii. The sequence continues at coordinate 68,926 of QFDD01000072.1, read as the reverse complement.
AGAGTTTGTCATGGTACGCACAAAATATTATCATTCACACGCGATCTCACTGTTCAATCCCTCCACTGCTTTATTATAGTTTAGCAGACTTAGATTATATCTAAGCATTATCTACTCAAAGATGTATGTTAAACTTCGGCAGTGCTGTATCTCAGTGGAATCTAAATTAGTGTGCATCATCAATTCATTCATCTCTCAGATGGATTGATTTTGTTAAGTAAAAACATAAAAGAAAAACATATTACAATTAGGGCCACACTGACAATCACAGTGATCCAAAGGATATCTCTAAGCTCTAAACCGCCCAAACAGAAACCTAGCAGCAAATAAATTGAATATTATTGGGTTGTACTATGTAGAATAGACACTCATGGACTGATCAATGCCACCTATAAGGTCGTTATAGAGTTGAAAGTCAAACAAGTATTGCCGATACATACCCTTATAGGTGCTTGCCCATAGTATGCTAAGTCTGCAAACATAGCTTCAGTCCCTGAGGTTATCCAAGAGACCACACAATGAATCTGGTAAGTATAAAGGTTAAGCTGATTTAGAGCATCAGAAGATGCACTGACCTGTAACACACAAAAATACTCCTCCAAGATTAGCCCAACCATCTTTTCCTGTAACCTGAAAGAACCTATATATATAATATGGAGATAGAGCCTGATATACTCTTGGATTCCATTTGATGACATTGTAAATGCCAACCATGAAATTAAGCAGTAACCACAGGATTGCAATAGGAGGAAACATGAAGGCGACATTGTGGGCACCACGGTGTTGCAGTACAAAGATTCCAACCAATAGAACACAAGAAATAAGTAGCAATACACCTGTTTAGTGGTATACATGTAAGCTTTCATAGCAGAATTACATAGATTGCATAATATTTCTAAAGGAAGAGACACAGGACTAAACCAATACATGCTATGGAATAAAAATATCACAATTTAGGAACTGTGGAAATAAAACTAACATTGAATGTTCATCAATTCCATTTCTCTGGAAATAAATGGTCAGAAAGTCATTGAACGTTCCTATTTAGACCAGGAATACCAAAATTCCAGGGAAGTTCAACTTCCACCACTCTTCTCTTTTCCACTCAACTTACTCCCTCCCCCTGAAATTGCAACTGGCAATTGTCTGCAATAGGTGCTGCCAGGGAAAATATTGGCCCCATATGCCAGAACTGGAAACTTGAAAACAAAAGATCATGATTGTTTCTATCTATATTAATATAAAGACAGTAAAAATCACATTCCCCGTTGGTTGCTGTCACCATTTCACGACTTCACCATACAATCTAACTTGTAAGTCATAGGCAGCAACTTCTGTGATGACGAATCGATATACAGTACAAGTATACATATGTTAATCAAAAAAAGAGTTGATCTATTTTGGTCAGATGATTTAGGCCTTGATTACTATAATGCTAAGCAGAGTATTCAATTTTTCTTGACTTACTATTATTTGTAACCTTTGCCTGGATTTCCAGCCCTTTGATAGATGCAAGGACTGCAAGAATTGGATTCTGGTCAACATAGATGCTTATGGAGGTAATAAGTGGTAAAGATATGCAGTACGGAAAAATCAACCAGAAACATTATACTGGATAATGTAATGAATGTTCCCTTACCAGAAATAGCAGGTGCCAGCGCACCAATACATACGACCATACATGCACCGAGGAGAACGAAAATAAGCAAAGCAGGTTTTGCAATCTTATGCCTCTCAATGAGTCTTTTCAAAGGTGAGCATGGTATATTTCTGTTTGTGCAACCAGGTGTATGATACGTGGACAGCTCCTCGTCAGATGCTTGATGATTAGGTAGCAGACAAAATTTTGCATTTCTGCAAAGAAGTGAATACAAAGCAATAATTCCCCCTGCATAGGAGTTGAAAGTATTAGTAACATGCTAAATCATGATGAACAAGAGGGAAAAAAAAGGAGGGAACTAAACTCACAGCATCATCATAAAGACAGTCAGCCCTTACCTTCTCCATTATCATCCGCATTCAGCACCATCATGACATACTTAAATAATGACATAACAGAGAGAGTCCAAAAAATCAGAGAGAATGCACCAAATATTGCATCCTCATTTCGAATATGTTGCAGCCTACCAGAAAATATACTTTGATATACATAGAGCGGTGAGATGCTTAGGTCACCAATCAGAAAGCCTAAACTCTGGATTGCCAAACAGAAAACTGCTTTACGATGATATCTGCACTCAACCTGTTTGAAGAGAATCATCAAACACACTGGACAAACTTTTCATTTTCAGATGAATCAGATTGTATATAAAATGTCTTCTTTTTTTCGTAGAAAAAACAAGTTTCTTTTTTATTCAACAATGAAGGGTCCAAAAGGATGGCCAAAGGAAGGAAATTAGTAAACTAAGAGCTATAGTATAGATAGAGGTAGTCAGTCGCTTCTTTTCTTCTGTTTTTTTTACCTACACAAGTATGCATGTAAAAGAAAGAGTAACAGTGATGAATGATGATAGAGAGAGAATCAGATACTTGAGAAGCTCGTTATCATTTGAAAGGCGTCCTAATCTTTTTAGAAAGATTCACAGTCTGCTGAATCGAATTCCAGCAGCTATTTTCTTCAGAATTTCATTGACAAGCATGGTTGAAAATACATGTTCTCTCGTCTTTTATACACTGCAAGCTTCTATAAAGAACACGGGAAACCTATCTTCTGCTGTAGAGGTTCAAACACATATCGAGTTTTTCATTAAAGCCTCTGACACTGTTGAAAATCCATGTTTATGTCGATGACCGAGCTTTTAACGAAAGATGTCATTTTCGCTTTGGAGACGACGACAAGAACAACAAAGCCTGGTCCCATAACATAATTATATTCACACGCGTCATTTGAATCGAAGCAAAGAAAATCAAATCTGTAGAAGAATTTTAAGCAAAAGTGCAGAAAAGCCGTAGCTGGATACGAATGCATTTCATTTGCAGCAACCTTAGCGGAAAGGAAAAGGACAGTAAACTTTTAGGGTTGAAATGCTAAAAAAAAAGAGAAGAAGAGCTCTCCAGTTCGATGAAGGAAAAGGGTACCATGGCGGCAACACCTCGTTCCCTGTCCGAATCTTCAGGCCTCATAGCTAACCAAGAATAACAGAATGAGAGAGTTCTGGGTTTCACGATGGAGCGTTTAGCGGTGAATCAGTCCGCGGGTATTACTTTGCCAAATATTCATTCAGCATTTGACTTCTCACCCATTCCTTTTTTTCCTAGTCAGTTATTTTGGATCCCTTTCCTCTAAGATCTGCTCCGGCAGAAGGGGCGGCGGCTGCATGCTCTGCACAAGGGTGGGGGGCGATCACGTCGTCTCTTCAATCTGAAAAAGGAAGCAGCAAGCAACTTCCTGAGAATTTCTAAAAACCAACAGTTGCTGAATGTCTTGTGCGTATATGATGGTGTGTTGCTAACCTGACATGTAAAAGAAACCGACAAAAAAGAAAACAGAAAAACTTGGATCGATGTCACAGTGAGGGACACCTTGGCAACATAACCCCTCCCCTCGCGGCCAAATAACATGGAAGGCCTACTATCAATGCCTACTCGATAAGCACCGCAATTGTGGGGCTATGGCGGTGTACGTGTTAAACATTAACCAACGAAAGTGTCCAGCAAAGTCAATACATATACATATACATACATATATAGGTTTTTTTTCTTTGACACAACTACAGCATAAAAAAATTATCCAAATGTTGCATTTTTAAAAAAATTTCCTATAATACTACATTTTATTTAAACTCGTTCTAGTTTTTAAATTTTTTTCTGGAACTCGTTCACTTGTTTTTAATTTTTTTAAAAAAAAATATTAAAAAAAAGAAAAAAATCATTTCTAATAATTTTTTAAATAATTATTTTTAATAACTTTTTAAACAATTAATTATTTAAAAAAATTAAAAATGATTTATTTTTGTTTTAAATATTTTTTCGTTTTTTTATATTTATTTTGATAATATTTAGGTGATAGGTATGAAAATCAAAAGACAGTATATTTACAATTTCCCTCATATCTCTTTTTTCTAAAGTACAAAAGGCAAGTGAATAAATTTGAAATTGAAAAATAACTTCCGCTTTGAAATGATTAGACAATAAATTTATAGGAAGAGAGGAATGAGACATTGAAACTTGTTCAAGAGTGATAAAGTTATTGAATACCTGATAAGAGAGAAAGAAAATATTGAATCAACATGGAAGTCATTTTTCTATTTCAAATTTATTCACTTACCTTTTATAATTTAGAAAAGGGAGAAATGAGGGAAATTATAAGTACACTGCCTTTTCATTTTCATACCTATCTTTTCACCTAAATATTATCAAAATAAATATAAAAAACGAAAAAATATTTAAAACAAAAATAAATCATTTTTTATTTTTTTAAATAATTTAATTATTTAGAAAATTATTAAAAATGATTTTTTTTCCTTTTTTTAATATTTTTTTATTAAAAAAATTAAAAACTCTTGGAACTCGTTCACCAAGTTCCAAACATTTTTTTTTAAATAAAATAAATAACTCAAACTCGTTCACCGCGTGAACGAGTTTGAATAAAATGTAATATTATGAGAATTTTTTTTAAAGTACAGCATTGGGGTAATTTTTTTGTACTGTAATCGTGTCAGAGGAAAAAAACTTACATATATATTTTTTTTTTGCAATCAATTGTCAAAGTCTTTAACTCTTTTTTTTTTAATGCTCAATTGAATTTTGCATATGAAAAAATATAAAATCTAGAGAAAAAAATGGTGCAAAGCATTATTAACCCTCAACAGCATTTACCCTCCTATGATCTTATCCAAGTAGAAGAATTAGGATTTCGATTATTACTTATTAGGCCTTTTAGGATCAGACACGTGTGGGGGTTGGGTGCAACGGGAATACTAGAGTCCATAAACTGGATGAACCCATATTCAACTAGTCAATCCATCAAAACAATTTCATAAGTTTCTTTTTTATTTTTTTATTTAAACATATATTAATCTATTAATGACAACCCTAACTACTTTATGATCACGATTTGAACCAGTCGCTTTTTCTAAACATCGCTATATATTAACATACAAAAATTACTCTCATTTCATCCCTCTTTCTTCAAACCCTCCAAGCAGGGCAACACAATTATTATTCGTGAACTCTTTCCAGTTAAGATATGCATACACCTATCCTCAAGGAGACCTCTGTAATCTTCAGCCACCAATAATAATTGCAAATTGCCACAAATATAGAATGGTTTTGTTGTGTAAATAACTTGTTCCTCATTTTCTCATTCAAAAGGAAGCAACCAAAAGGGGAAACCACCATGCTGTTTCTGAACAGAAGAAACAGCTAGTAAGCTAGCTCACCTTCAGTGAATTTTGGTCCTCTGCACTGCAATAGGTAGCATTTAAAGATCAAAGGCCTTATCATGATCCTCCTGAATCGATCCTCAACGATGTGCTGATTGTAATTACAGGATAACAGAGGACACAAACTATAGTACAACTCTTGAAGACAAATTTTCACTTTCTAAAACCCCCTTTCTGAAGAAGTGAGGAGGTCTGTTTCAAGAACTTGTTCATACTATTTCATTTCCCCCCATATAAAAATCTACAACCAAATAAAATTGTCCCTTGGGACCCACAAAAGAGAGCATTATTGTCAATCTCTGTCAGCGAGTTAGCTGGGAAAGACAAGTCCTTTCAGGTTTGGATCCTCTAAAATTTAAAATATGTAAACTGACTCTCAAGATGGGGAGATGTAGAAAGGGAAAGAAAAAGAAGATAAAGAAGTTAATCTCGGCATCACTTTCTTTTTACAGTATGAGTCCTTTAAAGGCTTTACATTTTAGAAGATCCACCCTTCTGATAGTAAAAGCATTCTTGAAATGACAGGTGTAAGTAAATTGTTCTTAATATGATTACAATGACACCATGACAGTCAATATTACTTGCACGTGTCAACCCTCCGACCAAAAACAAGTAATTCAAGGAGGGATTACTTGCGACGCCTGTTGTTCACCGTTTCAGGGTTGCCTTTCCTCATCATGGCAACGAACTCTTCATAATTAATTCTTCCATCCTGCAAGAGAGATGAGATTTTCAGCGAAGGATGACTAAACAAGTATATACAGACAACTAAAGCTTCACAGGATTACGTGATGAAGGATTATGAGATACCAACAATGTTCGCTTCTAGTTCAATTAGGTTTTCTCCTACCTTTTACCTAGCTTAAACACCCGATACCGGACAGAGATTATATGATATTTTCTCCCCTGGTTGTTTTAGGGTTGTATTGGATGACACCTATACTTGGCCATTCTTTGTCCAATGTCTCTAGTGAGAGACAATTATAAGTAATTAAAAGTAAAATGGTGTGTGGTGGCCATTCACACAGTTGTAGTATGCTTGCACGCTTCAGGAAGCTGTATACACAAAATTCAGAAGGACAAACTCACATTGTCTGTATCGACTTCAGCGATTATCTCCTTTATTGTTCTTTCATCACCCATATTATACTTCTTCAGTGCAGATTCCAACTCTTCCTTAGTGATATACCTATAAAAACAGAAGTGAAAAGAACAAAAACACAGAGAGTGAGAGGACCAAAAGTTAAATATAAGATTCAACAATGAATGGTAACGCTCTAATTATGAAGGAAGCTCAAGAATAATTACCCGCTCCTATCCTTGTCAAAATATTCAAATGCTTTGTATAGGTGGTCCTCTCTTTCCACTCTATTCATGTGCATGGTAGCTGTTATAAACTCCATATAATCAATGGTTCCATTTCCATCTACATCAGCCTGAGAACCCAAAAATAATGTTACAGTGGTGAACTGAAAAGGATCACTTGAGTCAAGACAAATGATATTGGTGAGATAAAGCAGCTCTAAAGGTAATACATCCTTTTTGGCTGAGCATGAGCTTAAATATAAATTCTCAGTACATCAAATAATTTCCTCCACTCTGGATTTTGAGGTTGTAACAGTAATTGGTGTTTTAGGTCGATGTTTTAAAATTGGATGCAATATTCGTCGCCCCAGTTAAAAATAATGAAGCTCAAATCTCCTAAAAGCAGAGAAAGATTTTATTAAAAGTAAAAAATTTTACCGCTTCCATCAACTGCCTCACTTCAGACTCAGAAAGCTTACTACCCAATTTGGGGAGGCCAACTTTCAACTCGTCAAGGGTGATAGTTCCACTGTTATCTGTGTCCAGTGATTTGAACATCTCCTTCAAGCCAATGATTTCTTCTTCAGAAAGATTTTCAGCAATTACCTGAAATAAATAAATAGAAGGTTTTTCATAAATCATTCTACACTAGGATGCATACTGTTTAGGAATACCCAAGTTAGGCTTTTACTTTTGTATTTTTATTTTTTCGGACAAATGGCAGAAAAATCTTATTTGTGCAATAGATAATGTTTTTCCTTCGCACATCAATGGCTGGCTGTGCAAATGGAAAAACAGAGACTCCAGCAGACAAAAAAGATGCCATTTAAGCACAAGTGCGAGCTTGTTTGGGAAGTAATAAAATCTTGGTTTGACAAGTGATCTCACACAATCTTAGGTAAGTATGTGAGAGAGTTTTATCTCAACTTGTGTGAAATTGATTTTCAGAATTGATTAATAAACATGCTCGCATCACAGCATTTAAATCTTGATCTAGTTCAGCTTGGCTACCTTCTTGTTTATTATTATTTTACCATGTTTTGGCATTTCCATTACAAACAACAAAGATGATAACAAATAATTTACCTTCAGAGCTACTTTCTTTAGTTTGTTCATAGCTCGGAATTGTTTCATTCTGGTTAAAACAGCGATGTCAAGAGGTTCATCAGATGCATCCCCGTCTTCTCTCATCCAAGGATGATCTGGAATATGAGTAGAACTTTTATTATGACTGGATGATTTGAATAAGCAAGATGCTATGAAAATATAGCACAAGTGTTATGTTAAGGATGTATAAAAGATAGCACTTTTTGTTCCATCCTGTAGAAAGAGAGGGTACTCCCATATTTTTTTTAACAATATTATTATCGACCAATATAGCCAGTGAAAGTTTACTTGAAGATGCAAAATCCTAGCTATCTCTGAGATCCATCACACACATTATGGACCAATGAGCGACTGGTCTCAGAATCAACATGATTAAAACAAAAATACGACCACTCTTGACAGAGCCCAAAAAAAAAAAGTTTGTTTATGAGAAGAATCAAACTTACTAAGGACATCCACGGCTGAAAGCCGTTCTCTGGGGTCAGCCCGTAGCATCTTTCTAACCAAATCTTTGGCGCTACTTGATATAGAAGGCCAAGGTTTTGACACAAAATCGATATGTCCACGAAGAATAGCATCAAAGATTCCCTGTTCATTTTCTTCACGTAGAAGATTAGAAGAGAAAATGAGAAGCAAAGAAAAGGCCAAAAAGCTCGAGGAAATATGTCTTATATTAGACCAAAAGGCCGATTTCCACGATGAGACAGTGATGAACAACTTTTAAGCTTAAAGTCAAGCGGAAAGCTCAAATAAAATGTGGCATGCAATGATTAACATCTGAACTTTCATGTGTCAATCTGATATGAATCCATAATACATTCAAGCTCTAAAAGCTTATAAAGGATAGGAAGTAGCTATACCAGCCCAGAAAGGTGGGACACCACTAAGCAAAATGTATAATATAATCCCGGCACTCCAAATATCAGCTTCTGGTCCATAACTTTTACGTAGCACCTCAGGAGCAACATAATATGCACTCCCAACAAGATCGCTAAACACATCTCCTGTCCACAAATTTGAACCGTTAAGTTCAGAACCATCGTTCGTTTATTAGTTCGCTGAAAAAGTAAAATGGGACCACCAAATCATACCAAAAGACGAGAGTAGAAGGGCGTAGGATAAGTCAAAGGATGCAAGTAACCGCAAAGGAAACAGAGTGAAAGTAAACCTGACTTGAAGAACACGGAGAGACCAAAATCAGTGGCCTTAAGAGGCGAACTATCTTCTTTACTGAGGAACAAGAAATTCTCAGGCTTCAAATCCCTATGAAACACTCCCATGGAGTGACAACTATGCACGACCGTCACGATTTGGCGGCACAAATTTGCTGCCGCTCGCTCCGAGTAATGGCCTTTGGCTATGATCCTATCGAAGAGCTCCCCACCAGCGCAGAGCTCCATGACCAAATTGACAGAGTGGCGATCCTCATAAGCTCCCTTGAGCTCCACAATGTTGCGATGACCAGTGAGGTGGTGCATGATCTGGACCTCGCGGCGAATATCATCGATATCGTCGCGGTAAACGAGTTTGCGGGTGGCGATGGATTTGCAGGCGAATTGTTGCTTAGTGATTTTGTGGGTGACTAAGTAGGTGACACCAAATTGACCCCGACCTAGTTCGCGGCCAAAGATGTAGGTGGATCGGACGTCCTCCATGGGACGGCCGAGGACGCGGCCGGCGGCTGAGGAGAGAGGTGGTTTAGGCGGTGAGGGCTCAGAATTTGGAGGAATGACGGAGAGGCCATGGGGAGGTGGGGCACAATCGGGGCCGTCGGAGCTGAGTCGGTTTTGGGCGGAAGGGACGCCGCTGCAATTGCCCATAGACAGGGTCAAGGTCGGGACAATGGCGCTTGCAGAGAGAGTGCTCTCGGTCGGCTGCCTGAGGATGAGGATGAGACGCTAACTTCAATGACGACTACATAGAGACTTGTAGGTGTAATAATTGCTTTGGAATGCTATCTCCGGAAGGGGAGGGAACATTGGCAACTCATCAAAATTGACATGACTTCTTTGGATTAATTTTTAAGATTAATTTTTAAAAAATGATTTAACATAATATAAGATAAATATATAAGAGTAGTTTTATCTTAATTTATATGAAAGTGATTTTAGAAATAATTCTAGAAGGTTGATAAATCAACCTGGTCAGCTCTGATAGTTCAAACCTAACTCCACAGTTGAAATTTTATTTTCATTTTTTAAAATAAATATTTTAAAATAAGATAATAGGAAAATCGAAGATAAGTAACTTTCACATTATATTTAATTGAGCTTCTACATTATACAATTGAGCTTCCATATATGCAACCAAGCTTCTACAAGGGTTTAATGACATGTCTCATTCTTTAATTAATTTATCAATGAAGGATTTATCCTAATTCTCTATAAGATAATATCTTTATTATTATTATTTTAAAAACTAACCTTTTTTATTTTAAAATGGCCATCATTAAATACAGGGACCGTTTGGTTCGCAGAAAATTTTACCACGAAAAAGGAAAATATGAATTTTCCATCAGTTTCACTTGGGTGCCATATTTTTCATCAAACCAAATTCACGTAGGACACATTTTTCCCTTATACCTAGGAAAGTAGCTTCCCACCAGAAGTAGCAGAACCAATTTTTCGATACATTGAGAAAATCTGGAAGACATATTTACCAGAAATGCTTGTCTCCTATGTTGCACCATCACTCAGTTGCGCATCTCGAGGGTGATGCATTTTCATTCTTTGATGGATCTTAAAACTGACCAGAAGTACAGATTTTGAAGGATTTTACTTGTGTCTTCATTTCCAAGCACAGAAACTATGTTACCTTCTGCTACTTGAATAGCAACTCTGCCACTAGCTTTTGTTTGGGTTGGAACAAATTTGAAGCACACACTGCCAAAAAATTTTATTGGTGCCTGGACTTTTAAATCAAGAAATTGTATTGCTCTCTATTTCTTGAGTAGAAACTAGTTTCCGACTCACTACTAATACAGTGAGATTGAGAAGTAGAAGTTGGCAAGATTGAGAAGTAGCACTTGGATTTCGGGTTGGAGCAAAATTTTGATGCAACTATATGGACTCATCTCTTTGCTCTTGGGATGTGCAACTATATGTAATGTTAGTTGATGTAATGATACACTACTTTTATAGACTAATTTGTTGCATTTTTTCAGGTGAGGACTCTGGTTTTGCATAATTAATAGTGATAAATTCAAATTTGATAACGGAACTTGAATTTTCGTAATGAAAGTAAAGATCGAATTCAAATTTTAAATCTAAATTTCAATTTAGCTAAGTTCAAATTTAAATTTATAATCTAAATTTCAAATTGATACTATGGCAGCAGAACCAAAGTTTCAAATGGAACCGACATTCTTAAAATGAAATTTGGAGTATAAATATTAAATAATTGTATCATTGTAGTTAACATCTAAAAAATGTATAAATATAAACCCTTCATTCTTTAAACAATAAAAAACTGGAAAATTTAGTAAAATAAAATTACACCCTCAAATTCGAATTTGTTTTGCAAATCCAATTTTGACACAAGCAAATTTGAATTTAATGCATCAAATTCAAATTTGCTTGCGAAAATTTACTTGCTCATTTTTACAAGCAAATTCAAATTTGACAAAGTTGATTTTGATACAAGTAAATTCCAATTTAATGCATTGAATATGAATTTAGATTCCAAATTTCAATTTGATAATGTAGAACAAGAGTTTAAATTTAAATTTCTGTTTGGTACAAGTAAGATAATGTATCTTAAAATATGTTCGTTTTTGTCATTATGAAGATTTTTTGCCAAGCATGCTTGTGCTTTTTTTGTTGGGGATCCTCCTATTGGAATCACTCTAAAGACCACATGCATGATTAAATTTGTTATACGCTTAACATTAACAAAAAAATACGCCACTTCTCTGTTGTCACCTCGAAATTTATAATTCGAAGGACTTTGTTAATAATTTATTTTGATAATGGTTATAACAATAGCATCATTGATCTCATGGCTATATAAAATTTTTACAAAAGAATATGGAAAAGAGACATTTGGAATAACTCACTGTAGTTGTTTATTTTATTTTATTATTGTTAATTATTATTGTTATGTAAGGACATAAATTTCAAAATATAATAAATCTGATTCAATATCTTAATAAAATACAATAGTCATATTATTATTTATTTTTATTTAAGTAGAGGTTTTTTTTTGTTTTTCATAATATTTAATAATATATTATTTTAATATACTAATATTATTATATTTATTACGTTTTTATAATATTTAATACTATATTATTTTAATATGCTAATATTATTTTGTTTATTTAATGCTATTTTCATTTTTTATATTATTTAATACTTTATATATTTGATTAATAAATACTCATTAGGGATAATATGGTCATTTGCATACTTTTCCTACTTATTTATCATCATTTTCAACCTATCAAATATAAAATTTTCCATCAAACCATTTTCAATTCTGGTACGTATCAAATATGTCATCACTTAAAATTTTTTAATTTCATTCAGTTCCTTTTCATTCCATTACAATAGATTCTTAGAACCAAACGGCCCCTATTGTGGATTGGAAAAATTGGATTACAGAGTTTTGATAAAAATGTTTATTATATTGTTTTCAAGATTAAAATTATTTTTGCGGGGAAGAAAGATTAAAATGATTTTAAAAATCTGGAATAAAATAATTTTAACCACATAAAAAATTTAGAAACTACATTTTATATAAGTACATATTCATTCTGATTTCTTTTTTTTTAATTTATAATCTTTACGTAAAATATTCTCCAAAAAAAAGTGATTTCCCAACAAATACTAACGGTTTATTTGGAAAACACCAAAACACATTTAAAAAAAAATATTTTTACATAAGTGGAGAGAAAAAACGCATATCATATGCTTACTATAACTCTATCAAATCATTTAAAAAAAAGTTAATCTAACACTTTTGACGAGTTTTTATTTGGAAATTGGAATCCAAGTAAAATTCATGAGTTAGAAGGAGAGGACGGAGAGAGGTCCTTGATGAGTATTTGCGATTACGTGACTAACTTCTCGTATTAGTACTACCAGGTTGTACTTTAAAATTAAGACCGTTTTCGATGTCTTGGAAATTTTTAAAATCGTTGGTCCGTATCAGAGTGTTGACGTTGACTGGTTGACCATACAAGCATCTGCAGACTCGAAGGTTGTTGAATTCAAACTCAACATAAAAAGATCTGAATTTGGAGCAAGCCAACAAGGCAACAATCATGCCAAAAAATATCTTTTTATCCGAAAGGAGGACAAAGACTTACCCCTCCAATTTTTTTTTTAAGTGACAATTATTAAATTGTGTAAAATGAACTGTTGATTAAAATTAATTAAAAGTAATTAAATACATGAGATCTATAATTTCATAAGTATACCTCATTTATGAAGAAAAATGAATGAAAAAAATATATGAAAAAAAATGAATGGAGAAAAAACAATAAGGAATGCGTGTAATTAATTGGAGAAAAATTTAAAAAAGTTTATTAAAGTTTTAAATAAATAGAGCTTGTTATTTATAAAAAGAATCGATCTATGTGAAAGAATATTCCTTATAAAAAGATGAGAAAAAGAATAGTATTTTCTTAATTCATTTTGCTAAGGGGAAAGAAGAAACAAAACGTGCGGTGCAATGTGGACATTTGATAAGATGAAAAGATTCTTAAACACTCATCTTCTCGTCCTTATAAATAATCTATCAAAAATTTACACATGAATTTGTATTTTGTTATCTTAACTTAATTTACTTGAATTTTTTCATAATTAATTTACTCAAATTAAAAATAGTAAAATAATTTTTAGGGAAAATACTTATTAAATCTAGTCGAAATGCATAAATCCTTATTTAGACCTACACTTTTATTAAATATCTAATAAGGTCCATAGGCCTTAGTAGGAATTTTTGAATGTTGTTAAAAGACCATAATACCCCTTTGTCATTAAAAACAAAACTTGAAGGTATATGTGTGACAATTTTTTAATTATAAATTCTCTTCATCTTAATGCCAAAATCCACGACTTATTGAATTATTGGGATATCAACTTTTCATTTTGAGTTGACTTTCAATAATATTGAGGATATATTTTGATAATTTCTCTTTTCCTAACTTATGAATTGCTATTTTGTTCTAATTTTTTGAAAAAAAAATTGCTATGAAAGGTTTAACAATTTTTTTTATCAACAATTAGTAGATTGCTATTTTGTTTTTGAGCTTTTTTATTTTGTTCTAAATTTTTTACTATTTTATTCAATTTTTATTCATTTTGTTATTTTTAATATACAAATGAGCAACACAAGCATTTGAACATTTTAATCCACATCGCTAAAATCTTAAAATTCTATCAAATGATAAAAATTACGTATTACCATATTTAATTGCAAAATTGAACCTAATAATAAAAGAAAATAGACCCAAGTTTTATATTGTAATATATTTAAAATTTTAAGATTTCAAGAGGTCAAATTAAAATATATTAAGAATATAATTATTTTAATTTTAAAAATTATTTTTAAAGTTTATAAGACTTGTTGCTTAAACTTTAATAAGTTATAACCCCAAGGGTTTAGATCGACTGGTAGGGGATCGTTCTAACTTAACCACGGGTCTTGAGTTTGAGGCGTGTGTACGCAGCTTCCTTTGGGGCCAACTCTCCTTCCTTTTGTGGAATCCGCTCAGGAGCGAATCCAGATTAGTCTAGACCCGTTGAGTTCCCCATAACATTAGGGTTGGTCCAGGATACTGAATGCTATTACGCAAAAAAAATAAAATAAAATAAAAAGTTATAGTTCTAGATTTATAAGAAATTATTAAAATTCAAATCCTAAGTTTAATTTTTCCAACAAGTGATGTCCCTTTGGAGATTCCACAGCACAAGGTCAGACAACTGGGCGTGGTTCTCGACAAATCTATGTGCAGATCTGCTGCTTTTTGCCTTTTTCATACATTGTTATTGAATTATTTAATTTAAAGCGAAGCCTGTGCAATGTGGCACGGCTTTTCCTATTTTAAAAAATATTTTTCTGGATGATTTGAACTCCACTCTTAATTTCAGATCAAAAAAAAAAGAAAAAAACTCCACTATTAACCACTTAGTTACACATTTTTTAACTTATCACGCATAGTATCTCTTGCACACAATCTGATATATACACATATATATATATATGTATAGTAGGTATTCAAACCTTAATTTATCATCTAGTCAAACATTAACCCATTCGCTAAACTTACATATTTTTATGTTTGTTTGGCAACTCCTTTCAAAGATTTAAAATACACTTTGAGTCTAAAAATCTAGTAACTTGTGGATTTTAACATTTGGTAACTTGTTCTTTTAAAATATATTTTGAGCAAAAAGTTCATTTTTAACAGAATACATTATATCAAAATACATTTTAGATAAAAGTTATTTTTTAAAATACATTCTAATCAACCATAATTCTGCCAACAATTTTTCATACAAGTACAGAATCTGCTGCTGGCCATACACATATTTTTTGTACAGCTTTTGCATATATTATTTATCATTTTTTTTTGTACATATTTATCATATTAGAATCCTTATAATAGGTATTAACAGGCCCTTGGCTTGAGTACTTGACCCCAGTAACGCTTGGGCAGACAGACCCAACTAAGAATGAGTGGATTTTGGCCCCATATAAAATTTCTAAATTATAAATTATCAGTAATAAATTTATTTTATATAATATTAGCTTATAATTTTAAATTAAATTAAAAGATTATAATGTTTAAAGTCTTAGTTACAGTTATAAACTGAATTCAAATTGATTACCCAACCACACACACATAATTTACATATTGAGAAAACTTATGGCTTGTTGATTTCTGTTTTAATTTTTTTTGTTTTCAAAACATTTTTGTAAAATTATTTTTTATAAAAGTTGTTAAAAAAATATGTTTAGACAAGTATCTAAAAAGTTACATTTGAAAATAAACATATTGAAATTGGAGGGTGAAATTTCAATGAGAGCTCAACCCTTCAAATGTAGAAAAAGCTATCCAACGGAAAATAAAGTATTTACTAATTTTTCCATATAAAAATTGAGAAATGAAAAGGCAAAAATAAGAAAACAAGTAAAAATCGTTCTGGTTTTTTGGTTTTTAAAAACTCCATTCTAAAAATGTTTACAAAACATTCTCTATTGCATTATAAATATATTAAAAACAATAGCACGAAAAATCATTATTTAAAAGTATGGTTAAATAATTTATAGAAAACCTTAAACAGAGTCAGGGACGAAAAATACAAATTCTTTGTGTTTGTTGTCAATACATATTCCTTGTTTTAGAAGAGCTGGGAAGGTTAGGTTTCCCTTCCAAAATGCTAATCTTGCTATTCCACACTTCCACGGAACAAAACTTGAGAATTTATTTTCCTCATTTGAGGTTAATTTTTACTGTAGATAACTAGTTTATTCTATATGCTTAACCCTTAAAAGAAGAAACAAGACGAATGATAAATTTTTTGCTCTTAAATATAATAATTATATGATTAATTGAGTTAAAATTCAATTTTATCCCAAAAAAATTTCATATAAAAATTGTGGGTATTCAAAAGTTTTTGTTGTATCAATTTCGTCATATAAAAAAAATTAAACTTGATTACATTTAAGACTGAAATAAACCATCCAATTAACTCATACTTAATTTGGATGAGGAATGAATGAAGAAGGGAATAAAATATGGAAGCCAAAACAAAGTGATCAATATTACCGATACACGACCAATGGAATGTTTGTTTCCCTCCCTCGGTTTTGTATCACTTCAGCACATTGCACACTTTACAGCGTTGAAGTTCATATATTCCAATCAATAAGTGAGTGCTAAGTGGAAATTTTCTATTTCTTATTGCTTCGCAGAGTTTCCCATGAATCAAACTCCAAAATCACCTCTCTTTTTACAACGTACATATTCCTCATCTTAACCTGGCGTCCCTCCATGAATGTGTTCCTATTGCTATTCATCAAAGAATATAACACATTCTTTCTCCTCTCTGTCTCCAACTTTTTCGCAAAACAAAATCAGAATAAAGTATAACTCTCCACAGTAACATCAGAGTTTCCTCCAAGGGAAACGAAATTGAAGTAACAATCAATTTAGAATTATTAACAAATCTGCTCACCAAAACGTGTGGCTTCTATAGTTCGGCAAATAGTGCTAGGAAAGAGTAATATTATACCCGCTGTCTTGTACCTTCAAGAATTTACAGACAGGTCTTAAATTCCTCAAATGGGTGGCTTATATAAGGGACACGAACCATTCATGAATGCATCTCAGTTTTAAGGTAGATAAACATCGTTACAGAGAACTGGAGGACAGTGGAAGGGAATATTAAGTGACATCATGTATCCTAATATGAATAGCTGAAATATAAAGTTAAGATCTTTCGTGTTTAACTATGAAGGAAAAAGCTATTAAAGATTTGAAGTTAAAAACTGTTGAGGACAGAGTATAAAACAGAGCACCCAGCAGAAAAGCAATGATCACAGGTGTGGCGAATCAAAATCCCAGATTCTTCCATTCCAATATGAGAAAATGTTAAGAACCTGAGAAGAACAAACGGCTGTCGGTAACTAATTTAGACACATTTTGCAATTCACTTGTCTGTCTGGCAAATTTCTTATTCCTATTCTCAACAGATGAAGTAGTATTATTGAGACTACAAGCATCTTTTTTATCATCAGGCTTCTTGGTAATATCTTAGTTCCATTTTTTTTCCCTCTTCTATTATTGTCGCATCAATTCTGTCAGTGGATATATCGCATAATTGACTGCACAAAACTTCCTTCCCCATTTTCACTAACAACTTAGATCCACTCTTCAATATAAATTGCCATCTTTCTCTGTTCCATAACCTTATCCTCGTTCTTTTTAAAGAGGATCAATTCTGTCGTGACTCTGTAACCCAAACATTAAGAGTCTCTGACAGAATTGCAGAAGCTTGAAGTACTTCCAGAAATGAATGCCAAACAGGGAGGAAGCATAGAAATAAGCATTCCTACAAGTACCAAAAGTTGCAAGAAATGTGAAAGTAGAAAGCTGTGTAAAGCTTGGGCACAAAATGCATGGGATATATGCAAAGAAGATAAGAGCAAAGCAATATTTGGCGTCAAAGTTGGAGTAGCTGCTCTTCTTGTGTCGTCCCTGGTCCTCTTTGAAGCAACTTACCAAGTTCTTGGAACCAATACCATTTGGGCCATTCTCACTGCCATCCTCGTATTCGAGTACACTGTAGGTATGATACATAGCATCTTGCATGAAATCATTTCAAGCATACGTGTAGATATATTTAAGTAGTGTAGCATCATTTGACTTTAATTGTTTTTTTTTTAATTTGCTTTCGAAGGAGCAACTTTTAACCAAGGATTTAATCGAGCATTAGGGAGCTTACTTGCTGGAATCTTGGCTATTGCTGTTGCTGAGACAGCTCTGTCTTGTGGTCATGTAGCAGAACCTGTTATTATTGGCTTTAGTATCTTCTTGATCGGTATGCTAAAAGTTTCGTTCTTTCTTTCTTTAATTTTCTTTCGTGCCATTCTAAAACCTGTCGTGTTATTGATTTGCCTGTGTGAAGCGGCGATGACGTCATTCATGAAAATGTGGCCATGGCTCGAGCAATATGAGCACGGCCTCAGGGTGATACTGTTAACCTACTGCTTAATCATCACCTCTGGCTACAGAGTGGGAAACCCTATCAAAACGGCAGTGGGTCGCTTGTACTCAATGGTGATTGGTGGAATCATATCAGTGTTGGTCAACGTCATTGTTTTTCCCATATGGGCTGGAGAATTGCTCCATAAGGAGCTCGTAATCAACTTCCACTGTGTTGCAGATTCACTTGAGGGTCAGGAAATCTTTAATCTTAATCACTCAATTCATATAAGCATGCTCTCTTCTATTTACTCATTGACTTTGATGTATAAAAATCTCAGAGTGTGTGAAGAAATATTTACAAGATGATGATGGGCGTGAGCTTTCTGGATTCAGTGCAACTGTGATGGATGAGTTTCCAGACGAACCAGCTTATACCAGATGCAGCAACACCTTAAACTCAGGGCCAAAGCTAGAGACTCTGGTATTTTTATTTCATGTCATATATATATATATATATCTGTATATATTTATAGCACTAAGGGCTATATAACTTCAGGAAGGGTTATATATATGGTTTTTGTTGTATGATGGTATGACATCTCGAAGGCTAATTCAGCAAAATGGGAGCCACCTCATGGAAGATTCGTACACTTTTTCTATCCATGGTCAGAATATGAGAATGTAGGAGCAGCTTTAAGATACTGTGCTTATGAAGTAATGTCTTTGCATAGTATTCTACACTCTCAAATTCAGGTACGTACCAGTCTGATCAAAACTAGAGTTCTTCGATCACTTCTTCCAATCAATAAAGAATATTTGCTGTGTCATTAGTAACCAAACACGAATCTGATTGATCATGAACACGAAACACTTAACAAAGCAAAAGAAATATTTTTACTGGTGGGATTTCAGGCGCCGCACAATCTGCGGATAACATTCGGATCAGAAATCCGGGAGGTGTCAGACCAAGCTGCAGAGCTAGTGAGAAAGCTTGGGAGAGACATTAACGACATGAAGTGGAGTGTTAAAAGCTCACTGATCAAGATGCTTCATAGCTCCACCGAGAGACTCCAACGTTGCACAGAACTCCATGCTTATATACTCACATCCACTTTGGAATCTAAGCCCCTTGCGGTTTCGAAACTCTCTCATGCCCTGTCAATGTCCTCGTCTTCGACGACGACCAATATCAGCCCCGTCGGATCAGATCAAGCGGCGGAACTTGAGCTTGAAAAGAACCCAAATACGCCGGCACAAGAAACAGAGTCTTATCATGAGATGATGAGGAGGCAATTCAGGAGAATATATTCGTGGCCATTGGTAGAGGTGGATGCCTTCGACGGAGATTATGGGACAACCTCGGACTTGTCGCCGAGAATGAGAGCCTTGGAGAGTACTGCTGCCTTGTCGCTTACCAATTTCACTTCCACGCTGGTTGAGTTTGTGGCTAGGCTTGACCGCTTGATTCAGGCAGTGGACAAGCTCTCCAGGATGGCCAAGTTCAAGCATGAGCCCTTGTGAGCACCTTATGACCACCAAATAACAATGTTATTATGTCCTACTAGTTTCACAAACTTCAACATCTGGGTTGAAAATTAACCTTTTATTATTATTATTAATTAATACTGCATAATTGTTTATATCGCTATAAATATTTTAAACCTTATTTGTTACAAAATCAAGAGCATTTTTAAAGATAACAGAAAATTCAACTTGCTTATTCAGAATCATGAATTTCAACAAAAATTGACACCAAATCATAAGAAATTAAAATTAATACTCTCTCCATAAATGTATAACCTATTAACCTAATTTGACTAATTCAAGAATGTTGAATAAATTAATTGACATGACATATTTTTTTTTCCTAAAACATCCTAATTATTTTCCTTAATCCCTTTCCTCACTTTCTTATTTGATTATTGTTAAAGAAGTATTGATACAAGCAATTGGATAAAAATTAAAAACAAATCCTATATTTAAGATTAAAATCACAGTTAAGTTCTCCATCACACGGAGGACAAAGTTAAAAGAATTCCATAAGGCATGATTTTAACTTTCACCATCATTACGCCTAATCAGATCGTCTTTAACAGTTCCACTCCCTGTTCTTCAAATTGATAGCACAGCCTCAAGCGATCCCAAGAGAAAAACACTGATCGTATAAAATGTAGCCTAATAAAATCTAAAACAGAAGCGTCGCTGAAATTGAACCACAATCCATTCCAGGAGGCCTTGTCAAGCAGATAATAAGGAACACGATCAACAAAAAGGGTTTGAGGAAAGGATTTTATTGCATGTAGAATTATATAGCACACTGACAGAGCATACAGGTAGGACCATAATTCACAACCTGCTGAACGTTTTATCAACTATTATATTTACAGAGGACGAGCAAACGAAAGCCAAATACCAAATTAAAGTCCTACAAATATCCTATACTTCGACACCGTCCCCTCCACAAGAGTGGCAGGCAACTTTGTAGTTCTCCCACAGCAAGGACGATAGAATAACCATCGATCATCAATGATCAAACATGCAAGGGAGTAAACACGCGATGAAATTTGCCCATTTCCGTAGCCAGACATCACAACAGCAGGAATAACAGGCCCTTAGATCCAACTCTGTGGCAACACGTAGTGTTGATTTGGCAGAGATGGATCACTAACCAAACCTCTTCTGCTAGTTGAACCAGGGCCAGGATTCCCTGCCAGCATTGCCATCAGACTTCCACCATGCACCCTACCTTCAGGAACAGCAACTGACATTGGTCTGTGGCTACCTTCCCCGGCTGAGACACGAGCACTCACAGCAGCAGTTTCCATTTTCTTCACATCCATATCCATGTCTTTGACAATAGCTACCTGCTTTAGTTCATCTGGTTTACTAACATGAGGATCCTGAACTGATCCCAAGGACACACCACCATGAACCCTCTTATCCTGCACTAGACCATTATGAAGTGCACAGAGACCTGTTTTGCCCCTTGCGAAAGAGTTACAAGGACCACCAGGTAGGTTGCTATATTCTGACCCAGGATGGCCCCAAGAGCATCTCTTACCCCCACCATGTGCCTTGCAAAAATCAGTGCTGCCTTGTGCACTCTTTCCACACCCTTCAAACTTGCATCTCTTGCCTCCTCCATGTCGTACACAATAATCAGTCCGTCCTCTAGCACTCTTAGTGCACTCAGGCACAGCACATCTCTTTCCACCCCCATGTGCCACACAGAAGTTGGTGCCTCCATGCACACTTTTAGTACAAATCCCACCACCTTGGAATGCGCATCGCTTTCCTCCACCATGGCCCTTGCAAAAGGGAGTGCTCCCTTCAGCACCCTTGGTGCACCCTGGTGCTGTGCATCGTTTCCCCCCACCATGTGCTTTGCAGAACATTGTGCTCCCCTGGGCCCCCTTTGTGCATCCAAGAGCCTGGCATCTACGCCCTCCACCATGAGAAATGCAAAGACCTGACAGTCCTTCTGCACTCTTGGTACAATTTTCCCTCTGACATCTTTTGCCACCACCGTGACGAATGCAAAGTCCCGATTTTCCTCTAGCAGCTCGAGTGCAACCCTCATGACTGCATCTCCGACCACCACCATGAGCAATACAGAAATCTGTACGCCCTTCTGCACTCTTAGTGCAACCAAGGAATTCGCATCTCCTGCCACCCCCATGGGCCTTACAGTACACAGTCCGACCCTCAGCTCCTTTGTGACAACCAGGTTTCTGACACCTCCTACCCCCACCATGGGATATACAACGTCCTGAAGCACCCCTGGCTCCTTTTCCACATCCCTCAACTTGACATATCTTAGAACTACTGCTGCGCTGGTGTTGCTGTTGTGTTGCCCAGGAAGTACAGGTGACTGAACTTTTTGGTGTATTTGATGGGAGGTCTAAAACAAAGGGATCATGGTTGAACTTTTCCGAAGCATGGGTTGAAAGGAAGCTAGTGCCTGTATTGAAGGAAGTCTTTGATGATGGTAAAACAATGCCTTCCTTCCAACTGCAAGAAGTTGATCCCTCGTCTGGATTTAGTGCACCACTCAATGCTAATGGCGTCTCCATACTCAGTGGAAGAGGTGAGGGGTTTGGATGAACACTTGTAATGTCAGATTCGGAGGGCCCAGTGGAAAGGCTAAGCTCCAAATCAACATTGGGCTGCAATTGCAAGGTCTTCAAATTTGAAGTAACAGGTTTTTTCAGACTCTGTACCTTTTCAGAACCAAGATGAAGAGTAAAATCCAGTTCAATATCCATAGATGATTCCTCGTCAATTTCTTTGGCTGAAGACATGGCAGTGCAAGCAGTAGCTGAACTTCCCTTGCTGTCTGAGGAACTTGTTGAACGCCCAAGCCCAAGAGACAAAGAAGAGCCAATTCTCTGGCCCATGCATCTATCCACTAAATCCCATTTTCTTTTTGTTCCCTTTGTGGAGGAAACATAGGGAACAGAAGAACAAGGGGAATCAAGTCGTAGGATAGTATCTGTGCCATAGCCCATTCCAACTCCATCAACTTGCATAGAGTTGCCCAAAACATTGAATGCATTAACAGAATGATTAACAGTGAAACCCAAGTTCTGTAACCTCCTGTCCATAAATCAAATTGCAGAACTAATACCTAACTCTAACCAATTTAAATCGAACAGCCTGCCTGATTTCCAGGTGAATAATATTATAAATATATACTTTTCTCTACAAAATTAGGGTTAGATGTATCTACAGGAGTATGATGCACCCCCACTGACAAATCCTGAAGTATCACGTCGATCCATCTAATGGAAGTTTAAGCAGTGGTTGAGCTTATGAGTTGTTGCAAGTGCAGATTAATCCCACAAGATCCAGTTCCTTCAAAAGTTCAGCTTGGATGTCAATCATCCTGTTAGAAAGATATTACATTAGTAAAGGAGACACGGAATCATTAACATCCAAGAAGAAAATATACCAAATATTGAAGTTTAGTAGATGCCATCAACTTTCCTCCAATATCTGACTTGAGCACATAAATACTTACAAAATCATTCAAGCTGTTGTGGCTATCAAGACAAAAAAGTGGAGTAACAATCAGATACATTGCATCATTCATTCTCCAAAATTATTCAACATTTTAAAAGAAAATAATGAAGAATATAAAGTACTAAAGAATCCGTTCTTCAAACCGAATGGTCTCTCCTACTGATCAAATGGGTTAAGGCTTAGCTGGAACATGGTGTTGAACAAATTCAGTACCAAAATGAAGGATGACCAGGACTAGTAATGTGAAAATAGCATGTTTAATTTGATCGCTTAAAATCAAGACAAACAAAACAGACATAATAGAGCAGGAGCGGACAGCTAGACATGAAAAAATTGGATTAAGAAATTTATCTAAAATCTAATTAATTCAAAATTAAGAAAAGTGAAAAAGAAAAAATCAATTCATCAATCTAATTTTAAGTAGCAGAGAACACTACTTTAAAGGGAGAGATCAAATTACGAATACTATCATGATTATCATAATAATCCGCCCGAATCCAAAACGCTGCCTCCCCCATCAACAAGCCAGCCCAAAAGCAAAACATATTATAGCAAACTCAAAACATATGCAAGAGAAGGCACGCACTTTCACACTGTAACATAATTAAAAGCAGTGGGGAAAAATTGACTAGCATAAAAATACTTTTCCCCTTTTCCCACTTCCAAACACGAGTCAAAGAAACAAGAAAAGATGCATAAGCCATCAATTTATACATTGAAACTGGAGAGGTCCAACGATTTGTTCAAAGTATTTAGAAACTAAACCCATAAAAAAGAATAAAAATATAGATGAAAAGCAATCGGATTAGCAAGTCTCATGAACTGGACTATGAGTAATTTAGACTGAAATCTGTACATTGAAAAGGCAAGTAATGAAAGTGAAGCTTGGAATCGTCAAGTGAATCAAACTTATCGGAGCCATAGCGACGGGAGTTTGAGACACTTGTAGTTGCCAGACAAATAAAAAGACAATTTCTTTCACCATTCTGTTCCCGGAACAAATAAAAAATTCCAATTTTTCACTCAGCACAAAAAGGGCTGCGTTATTGAGAGTTGAAAAGAAGATTATACTCTCGTAGCCATCAACCAGAGTTCATACTCCTTCCAATTCACACAAATAGACGACCAGTAGAAGAAAACGATAACTCGAAGGACACGAAAACGATAGTGAAATTGATAATAACTACGAACACAGACTAGCTCCGCACAATAGGATGGGAATAATTCATAGCAGATCAGAATGAAACCCAACAAAAAATGCAGGATTTTAAGATTTAACCGATCTTCAAGAGTTACCTAGCTCATGGATTTGATCCGCTAGGGAATTATGAAGCAGGACAGATAGAGTAGAAGAAGGGGCTTAGGGTTCTGCAAGGCGGCAAGGACGAGAAGGATGTGCTTGGGATGAGAAATGCAAGCGAGGCCGACACGGAACGGTGTGGTGGAAGTATGGAAATACTAAGAGATGAGAATGGCGAGTTAAGAGACACGGCGCATGCTAGGATCCAGACGTGGCTGTCCTTGTGAGATGGAAAGAAAGCAGCAACTAGGGTTACGTTTCTATTTTCTATTTTCTTTTTTAATTATTATAATTATTTATTCCATATATTTTGATGCAGCAAGTGACTATGCTCTTTCCTGGGTCATCATCGAACGTCCTTCGTTGCCATTTCTTAAATGTTATTTCTTAAACGGTATTGTCAAATAACACGTTTTTATAATCCAAACTCTTTCGCCGAGGTGGGTTGCGCCGTTTCTGATAGTTTTGCGTAGTTGGTGAGAAGAAGGCTCTCAATTCAAGAAACGATAAGATTATTTGTAAAATATTTATTGAAATTCTATATTTGGGTTTAAGGATGAGCTTTGGTGAATGCAATGATCAAATGCAAAATATAATGCTTTTCCAATATCAAAATACATGAGCTAATTATGCAATTAGTTTATGCAATATTAGGCAAAAAAAAAAACATTATGCAATGAGTTTGATCAGCTCTATTATTTCAATGGATTCATCAATTTTACCTGTATTAAATGTAGTTAGTTTTGAAGAGAGGGCAAAAAAAAAAAATACAAAAAATTACATTTAACCCTTTTTTTACATTGACAAAATTAATAAACGAATATTAGTTATTGTTTAATTAATTTGTGAAATGAATAATTCTTTTGAAAGGTGAATTATATTATGGGTTAGAAATAGTAAATTAATATGTAATCTGACCTAAACTATTTGTTATAATTAAATGATATAACTAAATATTGTGATGTAATGTGAATATGCTTTTTTTTTAAAAAAAAAAAAAAGAAGGGGTGAAAACGGTAGTTTGATTTGATTTCTCTTCATCAGGTTTAGAAATGGAATTGCGAATTTCCTGTGAGCTGCGTTGACTTAAACTAATATAAGTGATGTGACTACCTTAAGCTACACCTGTGGTTTGTCAAAACAGCGTGCAAAATTTTAACGCTGGAGATTAGAAGTAAACACATGTGGAACATCACAAAATTGTAAGTAAGGTTATAATTATCCGAAAAAAGGGTGAAACTATAATTATAATTTATTT
Organism: Vachellia collinsii; assembly: GCA_006871305.1. Classification (NCBI taxonomy): domain Eukaryota; kingdom Viridiplantae; phylum Streptophyta; class Magnoliopsida; order Fabales; family Fabaceae; genus Vachellia; species Vachellia collinsii. The sequence continues at coordinate 42,893 of QFDD01000072.1, read as the reverse complement.
TCACTTATTCTTTTTAACAAGCCATTTTTCAAGTGTGCATAATTATTACTGGAAAAGAACAGTAGTTTTGGTGTTTTGTAAGAGATATTTTAAAGGGAAAATTACTACGGTCTCAAGTAAGAAAATTAATATTTGTAAGGTTTCATTGAAAACTGAAACAACGGCTATTGATAAGTGAAGCATTTATCATTAACAATATTTAAAGATATTAATTCTCTTATTTAGAACTATAAAGTAATAACCCATTTTTAAACTATATTGGGAATCGATAACCCTACAAGTAATCAAGAGCATGACACTTATAAAATATGTTATAGATGGTGGATGCATTGGTTAAACTGTTAAAAAGAGTCACATTTTTCAAAAATAAGAGTTACTTTTAACTATCTCTGTAGGGACAGGAATGAGTAATCAACTTACAAAATTTATCCATGAGTTTTTTTTAACCTTGTCCCTATTTAAAATTACCTCACACCCCTCTCTCTCTCTCTCTCTCTCTTTTTTGAATATCTAATTTGTACTACTAAATTGATGTAAAATGGGAAAATGGTAATTAATAATTCTTCAATTAATTTATTTTAATTAAAAGTGGCCTTAAATTTTAGCGCAGAAAATAGAGATAGGTGTGGATCCTATATAATGACAAAAGAGCAGCTTAAGGTTGAATACTTGAATAATTGTGAGAGACTTCAACGGGATGAGGAAAAAACCAAAAAAGGTGAAATGGATGAAAAAGAAAACACAAGAACTGATTTTTAATAAATAAATAAATAAAAATTTTGGTTTTTTTTTTTTTTTTGGGCGGGAGGCGAGGCGTGAGGTTGAAGGAGGAGAGGGTTGAAGGGTTGGCGTGGCGAAACGAGATCGCTAAACACCGGACCTCCCCCTATTATTACCATGCTTGCCATTCCTTTACCCATTCTGTCAACTTACGCGAATCCAACCGTGCGTTCAAGTGGAAGATGAAAGCAACGGATGGGATTGAATTCGAGTGCCGAGATGGTGTTCGTTTGGCAACCGTAGGATGGGAAGGAGGGGCGAGACGGTCCCGTGAGGATCCACCCTGTCGAGGACAGCGACACCACGTGATCGTAACAAAAGCAATACAGATCCTTTGTTTGAGTAAAAGTCAAATGAGAGGGAGTGAGGGAATATGCGAATGAAGATTCGGGGGGGCTTACGAGGCACGTGCCATGTTGCAAGGGTCACCTCCACACGTATTAATTATTAATTAATATTATAATAATAAAGTATTTATTGGGGGAATTGGGAGAGCAATCTCCTGTGACTGTCAAGCATATGCTCCCCAGTTGGTCCCCCCAAATCTTGTGCCCTCTCTTTTACTCCCATCTTTTATTTATAATTTATAATTATAATTCGATCAATCCTTCTCGTACGTTTCACTTCCTATATCTACCATTCAATATTCCACAGCCTGCCATCTTAGTAGTAATAAGAAAATTATGCTTATAAAATGTGCTTGCACTCCTTTTAATATAATATTTATATGTTTCATCCGAGTCAGAGTAAGTAGCCACCTATCTATATGGAAATACTATATTAAAAGATTCAAACATTTGACGTCCCATTTAATGTGATGAATCAACTTTCTTTTATTAAAAAGACTATATTAAAATTCATCAAAAAAAGAGAGAGACTATATTAAAATTGAAAGACTGAAAATAGTTTTGAATGAGTGAAATGAAATTTCATACAAATATGAAGTAGTAAATATCTACTTTCGGCTCAGCCAAAAAAAAAAAAAATCTACTTTAAGGCAGATAATTCCATTAAGAGTTTCTCTACATAGCAAAGTGGGTATAGATTAGATTAGACATTGTCTAAGTAGGTCGGAGCCTATAACGATGGCCTAAAGCATAAGCCTTAGTCTAGACCTGTATATATATGCTTTTTTTAGGCTTAAGTCTAAACTTTCAAAACGTTGTGTCCAATCTGAGACATTTTTAAAGGCATATTTACAATATAAATCCTTAAAAGGGCCTTATATTTCAGGTTTGGAAGGTGTAAATAAGCTTTAAACCTACATTTTATATTAGTTTCAAAGCTTACATTTGTCCAAATAGAAGGGTTAAAACAGGTTTTCAACTTATTTAAAAACTACATGAAGTTAAAGAGGTAAGGCTCACAGTCATGCATGGAGGCTAGGCCATTAAAAAAAGGCAGGCCCCTGTTAAAAGCATTGAAGGGATGACCTATTTTCACCCTACTGGAGTCCATATTTTATTGAGTTGGCAATAATAAACATAAAAGGGTAGTGGGAATGAATATACAGACAAAGAGGCGTACGGTGAGAAAGTGGAAGATAAAAAAGGGGGGCTGCGGGGGGAGAGTGATGGCGCATCCACTTGCACATTCATGCCTTCCCATTTTCTCACTACTTTTTGATTTTTGAGCCGGACCAGTGGACCAGCCACCGCCACGTCTCTTACTTGCTCCACATGCATCTCAACCTCCACCTTTTATTCTATTCTTTATTTCTCCTCCCCAATCTGGATGTAACCCTCAATTTTAGTATTTTCACCAACGTATTTTACCTATTATAACAGTTACAATCATCCATATATATTATATCCTGTACTTAATAAAAGATGTAATTTATTGTGCAATTTACCCTAAGACCAGAGGTCTTATTAAAAAATTGATAAAAGCATCAATCTCCATCAATGATTTCCTTTTTATGGTCGTATAAATCATTTCATTAAAAACAATCTTATTCAAAACGTTACTAAACATGACAATCCCTGCTAATGAAGTTTTAATCTTTGATTCATCATCTTATAAAAGGCTCAAGTAATGTTGGCATGTGACTAATTAAATCCCCTTTGAAGGAAGAGGATCACACAGATATTTGAGTGCAATGGATCTTTTCATTTTATTATACGTATTCCAACATATTTTTTTCCTTTCTACCCCTCTCATGACAACATAAGATGCAATACATTATTTTACTGCAGAGTATCTGAATTGATCTAAAAACATTGCCTCTTTGAAACCAAATTTACCTACACAGAGACATAACTCCTATATGTCAAATGTTTGATATAAATGATTGCCATGCATATATCTTGTCTGCTAGAATTACACTAGTCTTGCAAAATTGAACCCGAAAAAAAAAAAAAAACCGACTGATAAGGTTAACCTCCAGAGGCTCCTACTTTCTCGATGTCTTGTCTTGGTGGTGACCTGGTTGTGAATTTGGAATCTTCACAGAACTAACTTTAGGTGGGGTTTAACCTCTAATTCACAATTTCGAATAAGGTTACTGCGGCGAAGACAAGAAAGAGAACACCTCCTATGTAGGCGATGACCTTCAAAATGGAATAACAAGAGTGTTCTTAGCTTTTCGCTGCGTAAGGCATATTCCCATATAAGCAAAATCATATCACAATAATAACAACACTAGTCCCATTCTTCGCCCATAGTGCTATATATCTACAGAATATAAACCAGAGTGAAAGGACGTCGAAATATTCTTATGCTTATTATGTAAGGTACTTTGAGCCATAGCCTCAGGGGAAGCTTCCATTTGGTCATGTCTTATCATGTTAAACGAACATGTTCCTTCCAATAATGGCGCCTCCAAATAAACGTCTACCATGTTGCTCTTGTTCAGAGCAGCCATATTTGATTTTATACGCATTTTTATTGTTGGTTGTAAATTAACCACACTGAAAAGATCTCGCAAGCTGGATTCCAGGCGCTGCACTAACTCAATAAAGCAATTATAGAACATAGGTAAAGTTTTATTGTTTATCCTAATAAGTAGATGCACGCCCTTTTGTCTGAAAAATGGTAATTATTATTTTAATTATCACGATCAGTTTGATTTGGGAGGCTCCAGATTTAAGGGTATGTTTGGAAATAATTTTTTTAAGTGATTTTACGCAATCCAAGGTAAGTATATGAAAGAAGTTTTATCTCAACTTACGTTAAAGTGTTTTTTAAGTGTTTAACAAACAAGCCCTTATGTAACGTGGTCTACCTGTCTGATTGAGGGCACTCTGAAGTGAGAAACTAATGTCATAGAGGAACACAGCCTATCGGGAATCGGGGCAAAAGGTCAAAAGTTACCTTCTCTGATAAAAATGTCCCAAGTAAAGAGCCTCCCAGTACTGCTAGCTGCATTTAAAAGAAACTGTGAGCCGAAAGTAGCCCATAATCATCGTGGAAATATGACAAGAATTGAGGAAAGACTTGTTGAAGAGATAGAAATAACATAACCATGTTACGTGCTTCATTGGAGGGAAAGTGAGAAGGTGGTAATTGACGATGTATCTATACTTAGATCAGGTATAATCCATTGTTATTTTCCACCCACCTATGTTGACTTGGACCAGGCATGCCTGTTTCTTTATATTAAAGGTTTTCTTAATTAGACAGATATTTTTTTAAGCCTATTATTGTTATCCGCGCAGTTGTGAGGGATAAATATCAGAGACTTCCTGGTGGTACGATGCTTCAGAATAAATTTTCAAAACCCACTATCTATCTATATATTTATCTGTGTTTATTTGGAAAGAACTTAGAGCATAGCACTCTGGATATATCATTTGGATGCAGACCTAAGCAAAACTATATTTACAAGATGCTTATTGATTGATTTCCAATATTTTAGGCGAAGATTTTTGGAAATAGGGTGTTTTAATATCGTTCAGGAAACTTTCCACATGAAATATGTTGATTAGTATGATCTTACATATGTTCATATCCAATATCCATACGATGCATATTTCACTAGATACTGCTACACAAAATCTAGTTAGGTTTGAGTTGAGGCAGAGAATTACCAAGGTTGCTACGCCATGACCAGCCAGTGCTCCCCCAATGACTCCAAGGGGTGAAGAAGCTGCAGCAAGGGCTGCGTAGGGGGAAGAGAAAGTGGAAATCTGTAAACTCTTTTTGAACCATGCATATAGAGATGAGTGACAACTCAGCTTTATGGTCTTTTAGGTTTCATACATTCATGCATTTTATATATTTACTTACATACTGGTTTGTTTATTTAGATGCAAAATATCCTTGCTTCATGAAGATAAGATTAAAATAATGATTTATTTCTTAACCCTTTCAAATGCATTTTAGCACAGTTAAATGTAAATATGTAATATTTAGCCCGGAAGATATCAAAAGACACTATACTTTTTTAATCCAAATCTTGTCAAGCTTTATGAGCAATTTCACCTTAGTAATAGAACGGTACGAAATTTAACATGAACGAGAAGAAAAACATAAAGACCTCACATTACACATAATTCATAAATGACAGTATGTTTTGTCGGCCATTAGTTCTAGTTTTGCCACTCACCAATTGTAGAAAAGAATGATTTGTCACCCCATTCAGCCACAAAAACCAGAAGGAAAGTGCTGACTACTGTACCAGCAGCAGCTAGTATGCCAGCACCATTTCCTGAAAATTCTGAAACAGCTAACTCTGCCTGGATAAGAAAGGAACAATTATATACTGTTCAAATTCTCCTATCAAAACTGGATGTTAAATATCATTGTAAAGTGCTAAAGCATTTCAAAGCCGAGAAACTCAACCCATCAGAATCCATGTGTCCTCACAGCATACATTGTGCCGGGACCAATGATAAATCTAATGGCACTATTACCTCCTTCTGTTCATCTTCTGATTGGTTATCACTGGATGAGGCATCAAGCAAGGTAGAGACCCCAAAATACACCTGAGGTCAATTGAGTACAGCATCAATTTGAGAGACGACTTTGAGTAAGAACAGAAAATGTAACTTATGCATGTTTGCCGCAGAATATGCGTTGATGCAGTTAAAAACCTAACAGATGATATTTACCAAAAGGCCAACAGCAGCAATGTCATCAACAGGTAAATCAGTCTCACCAAACCTGTGAAAGTACAGATAGAACAATTCATGCGCAAGTTACTCTAAAACTCTGGCTAAAAATGGATTTGCAATAAAGATATCAGTCTGATTAAGTTCTCAGGTCATAAGATTCTAAACTCTACAAAAAGCACAAGACAGGAGATGCTCAAAAACAAATCCTGATATCCAAATAGTTTCCTATAATAAATAAAAATTTCCCATTTTCATGGTGCAAACTTAGTCTTTACTCAAGTCAAATGTTATACAATTTCCATCATAAGTCTTTTCTCAAGTTCAAATGTTATGCAATTTCCATCATATTGTATCCTATTAACTTGAAACTTCGCTTGAAAATATGGCATCATCAGAAGGATTTCAATTTTTACGCTCTATCCATCTCTACGTGCCATGTTACAGAGTTTAGCCCAAAATAATCTTGAAAATAAACCAAGTACCTGAATGGCAATATTTCATCAACATAATGAAAAGTTCGTCCAAGAACAACAGATATAAGAGTCATCACCCTGAGAATGACATAGATATTAGTAATCTAAAGAATGACGTATAATTGAAGAATCTATGCTTTCATATATATATATATATATATAGAAATGATCAATAACAAAATGGAAGCATATTTTTTTAAACCTAGCAACTATATGCTAGTAACATGCAGCATATATAACAGACTATTGACTTATCGACACATATTACATGCTTAAGGACAACAGCACAGGGAAAATACGCGTTCTCTCTCCAGAAGGCAGGAAAGCCATTTACTACTGATTCTTCTCACTAATTTAACTCCAGGGAGGATTTTATTCTCCCATTTTGACTATACCAGACTGTCAATATTTTAACAGTAGTTACTTTAATCAACTTATCACTCAAAGTGAGTGATTAGAGGAAGTCCATTCAAGTAAGGTATAAACAATAACGAACATCTAAGTCACTGTGAAACAGAAAAGCATACGCAAGTGCACCAAATGTCCCAACGAAAGTGACCACCGCTGAATTCCTAGCTGCTAACAGTGCCTGCATGAGACATCATATAACCAAATTATACTAGATATCCCAAGCATAAACATTCTATTTTGCATGAAGACACAAAAAAAGGTTTGAAAATACTATGAGCTCCAAGGTGCAATATATTCAGAATAAGAATTTGTTTATGCAAACAAACGTATTTTAAAATAAAAGTATGAAAATTAACAGATGGGCCATCATGCTTTAGAAATTCTAAACTTTTATTTCTCCATTATTCCAATTTCGAATTGGGATTAGCAAGCATGGGTTGTTGTACACTTACTGCAATGAAGAAGGTCTTGTCTCCTAGTTCTGAGAAAAAAATTAGGAGGAAGGCCTGTGATAAAGTATGCAGGAAGTAATAATCAGTCATCGAGATGTATTCAATAAAATCCAAGTGACTAAAATTAAATTTAAGAAAACATCGCTAGGTCCATCATAATCTATTTTGAATAACTATTCAATTTTCAATGAGGGCAAGCAGAAACTTTAAGTTTCATTGTCCCTTCTAAATGTATTGCTTTGCTTAAAGTACCTAAAAAAAGTCTGACCACAAAAGTGACAGGGAGATTTTACTAACTGAAGCAAAACCTGTGCTTATGTCACCCAAATCCCCTAATATAGGAACTGAATTGAACCCAGTAGCCAAATCTGAAGCAGCAGCTGGATAAGTGTCTTGAAATGTGAGCAACCAAAACAAGAGCATAAACTTCAGGAGTTCACTGAACGAATTATCAGTAAAAACATCTATATCTACGTGACATTCCTGGTTGGAGTTCTCGACAAACAATTTATTTGAATTATTGCACTTGCTCGTTGCTTCACCATTCTTGCAAACACGACTCACTTTCTGTGTCAAGATACACATGAATTAAACACGTTATACAATGACAATAGACCTAATAAAAATTAAAAATCAGCGCAACAAGCCTCCCTGACAGAAAACTACAAGACGCAGATCAGGAAAAGTAAAACAAATGATAAGCATTTGAAATTAATTTTTCAGTCATGTTTGGGAAAAAGTTGGCGAAACTAAGGATCATATAGGTTGCCGCCATACGTGAAACGCACTTACAACTATTTTGAAGTACCAAACATATAGCCTTTGAAATACAAATCAATACTTGGCTTTCAGCCCAAAAAATAAAGTCCATCCACAAGTAATCAGACGGCCGAATCGATTTAGTTTAAGCCTTTTCCTCTTTCCTACATGCTAAATTCTCTCTTCCCACTTGAAGAAGAAGTCTGAATTTAAAAGGAATTACCCCGGGGTCCCTCAATTTTGTAAAATCTTGTTGTAGATTGCAGAGTGTCCTCTGCCTGAAGTTATTTGCACACTGTAGGGAATACCTGCGAGATCAACTTTCACATTCTGAGTTTCCAGACACATTGGATGATATGAAAAAGAAGATAGTCGCAATTTTGTTCGAATACCCAAAATTCGGGTAGAACCCATTGGACAACCGACAAAACAGAGAAGAAGTACTTATCTAATAAGCAACAAAGAATTTGATGTGGCCTTTGTCAATATCTTTAGAAAGGACAATACAGAATTTACCTGGAGGAATTGGAACTGGAGAATTCCAAAGCGAGCTTTGAAGTATGCTTCTTAGAGCGGGAATTGGAAGAAAGAAGAATAGAGGTGAATGGTTTGGGAAAGCTGGGAAATGATGGAAGCGAATGTGGCCTCAAAATGCTCTCAGAGAGAGTAAGGCCACGCATTCTTATCGCACCGTGCTCAGATGAAGGCTCCTTCGCCGGAAATGAATGTTTGGGATAAGCTTAACAGAAAACTATAGAATGGCGCCACCAATGAGCTCTCTCACACACAGGTTATCTGGTTTTCTTTTGCTATTTAGTTTTTCCCCCCGAATAAATCAGTTAGTGGCTATCCGTTTGCCAACGGTAGTTTTGTTGCGAGTTCGTCGGTTCTTATTGGGCTGAACGGGCCTTCCGACTTCTTTGAGTATGGCCCAGTTTTTCTATTAATCTTTCCCAAGTAACATGACAATTTGTGTTGACAAAAAAAAGTAAAAAACAACATGACAATTTGAATGCATTATATCCATTCGAGATAGTGGGAATTTTATGAACGAAGAAAAAAATTCACATAGAGTGTCATCCTCCAATTTCTTCTAAAAATGCTTAATCTAATTTAATAATATGAAATATTACATCTACTCCTTAACATATGCTCCAAATTGAACTTTTTAAGAAAATTAAAAAACTAAATAAAGTAATATATTAATCATTTTATTTAAATTAATTTATCTGACTTATAAATAAATATATAATATAATGATGTATATAAATATTTTAGAATATATATAATCTAAAATAATTTAGCTAACTCTCCTAATCTTTGTTAGTACTAAAGGAACTTGGCCCAACACTAAGTCTAAAGGCAAAGCCCAACCTTGTTAATCTTCTTTAGAGACACTTCTTTTACCCATTGTATACTTGTCCTTATCTTTTCATTTTCTTAGTGTCTAGCATTGTATCCCTTCGCAGGCAATAGAATAAACAATACATTTATTGCTTTTAATACTTTTCCAATCATAACTTTGAGGTTAAAAAAACAATTGGAATTTATATTAAGGATCAGAGCTACTATCATATAATAATGTCAAAAATAAAAAATTAAATTAAATCATTAATTCAAATGCATTTGCGTGATTTACGTGGTCTCGCATTTTTTTAATGTGGTTAGGAATTCAAGTATCAACCCTTGTATGAGGCAAACGATCAAAATGAAAGGACCATCAACAATAGCATTATTTATAAAAAAAATAGTATTTAGTAGTTTAAAAACATGGAAATACAATAAATATTCGGCCATACATATATAGAAGAATATCTTGAAATCAATGGAAATCACTCAATAATTAGCCGTCACAGCTCTTACAAAACCAAAAAAAAAAAAAACTAAAGGGACGGACGTTCATGGACGTTTGTTTTACCCAGCAATCAATAATTTTTTTTTTTTTTTTAAAAAAGGAGCTCTTTCGTGTTATAGACACAAATCTTATAACATTTTTATAAAGTCCCTTTAAGGTAAGCTAGATTAAACAGCCCAATAATCACCAACACTAGTATAAATGGATATTTTCAGACGCGAAGTCTGAAAATAGACTTCTCCCTCGAAAGCATCGGTGACCAAAGTGGCAATACCAGATCTGGCCATGAAGAAGTCACGGGTGCCACCAAAGATGGAGATATCTCTGGTTCTGTTGATGCTTCCCCTGAGACGACTCTAGTTCATGCTTCCCCTGAGACGACTCTAGTTGAAGATGAAAGAGAAGCCAAGCTAGGCCGTGAATATCTCCTTCTTATCGTACAAACAGAAACCCTGGGCCCTACCCACCGGGTTCGAGTGCAAGTTATTATCCAGCGTAGTGGGATCGTCGAACACCACCAAGTCTCAGTGTCTCACGAAATGGCTCTTCCCGGATAACTCGATCCTGTTGCAACTCGCCGGAGAACCCACAATCACCGAAGTTGCGTTCTTCGAGCTCCGACCATTGTAGAGTATGTCGTGAAAGTAAAACACCAACTTGTTGCATGGCATTCTCTCAGCTCCTATGAGTCGCTTCCAGTAAAGTGGCCCAGGATTATTTACCGAATAATGCTCATATCTCATTGATGAAAAAATGATATTGTACTGTGATAGAATATTTATAGACCTTGCATACAGAAGCAACAAGACGCTGACTCAATGGACCTGGGCCTTTAAGTAACTAAAGCCCAATTACAGTTATTCTCAATTCTTACACTTTCCCTCAAATTGGGAGCCCAAAAAAAATATCATCGGTTACTAACTTACTAAGCATTCTTTGCAACATTTCCTTCCCTACAACCTTTCTGAGAAGATCTACTTCTTGATATGCAGATCTTATATGTTGCAAAGTAATTAACCTCTCTTGCAGTTTCTCTCTAACAAAGTGTAGATCAATCTCAATATGCTTCGTTCTCTCATAGAAAACTGGGTTGGAAGCTATGTAGATTGCAGCTTTACTATCACAATAGACACTAATAGGCATTCAATGATTGATTTTTAACTCTTTCAACAGTCCTAAAGCACATATTATTTTAGAAACATCTGCCCCTAAAGCACTATACTTCGCTTCAACCGATGATCTAGAAGCCGTGTGTTGCTTCTTTGTCTTCCACATAACAAGAGATCTCCCAGCTTTATTAAGTATCCTATGACAGATTTGCCAGTGGGTCCACAAGCACCCCAATCCGAATCGCAAAAACAATCAAGAGATAGATTTCCAGTTGAGCTCACCAACACTCCACTACCTGGATTTTACTTTAGGTATCTAACCACACTAAGTGCTGCTGCCATATTCACCTTTATGGGTTATGCATGAACTGACTCAAAGTTTGCACTAAAAAGGATATGTCAGGATGGGTCACAGTCAAATATTTGAGTCTACCTACAAGGGTTCTATACCTTCTAGGGTCCTTTAATAATTCTTCCTTTTTATTTTTCTTTTCTTCGTATGTTAACAATTTCATTCCTAGAGCCATAGGTAATTCTATAGGCTTGCAACCACTTAATCCTATGTCTGTTAGCAAGTCCAGCACATATTTTCTTTGAGATAAAATAATTCCTTTCTTTGATCTAGCCAATTCTATCCCAAGAAAGTATTTAGCTATTCCAAGGTCCTTAATCATGAAAGTACTATGAAGGAATTCTTTTACTTCCTTTATTCTTGTTTATGAACTTTGAGTAACTAATATATCATACACATAAACCAGAATAAACACAACACCATCTCTATACCTTTTAGAGAATAGATATAACAACGGTCTTTCTTAACCGGTTACTTAACTCAATAAACAACAATTTAATAATTAAGTATGACTATAAAAATTTTTAATTTATAATATAGGTTAACTAGCAAGAGATAACATTTCACATTAAAGAAAAACAACTAAACTTTCAAATTCCATACCAATATCAAATTGATGGCTCAATACCAAGTTGTCCAACATAAAACGTATTCCTTCAAATAATTAATCACAAATCAGCACAGTGGTCTGCTAAAATATTATAATAGTATCAATGATAGGCCTCTGACCTTCTAATAGTAATTCATCAAAAATATGAGTTTAAGTATCTCAATTAAGGGTATAACAAAATATGAGCCCTATAATGGTGGCAATATACATCAATGCATCACATATAACAAAGAGGAGGCTATACAACGATTATAGCACAACTTAAGCCTCCGAAATCTTCACAGAAGTCTTAGCACGGGAGCTATCATCTGAAAAATGTTAATAGCAACAGGGTGAGACAAAAGTCTCAGCAACCAGCAATCCAGCTCAAAAGGCATACCAGCGAGTGCCAATGAAAGATAAAGAATAAATTGCGTGTAAAAATAATTTCATAAACCATACTCAATTTCTCAAACAGTTCAAACAGTCATCTTTATTCATATTTCACAATATATATATATATCAACATCATCATAAATATCACAATAATCATAAAGGCCACGTGAATCAATATTAACATGATCACTTTTCTTAAACACAGAGACTCCCTTGTAACTCCTCCACCTTATTTCCTCTGACTGAACCCATGGGCTAGTGCTGTCATATATGACTGGTAGCTACCCTAAAGAGCTAACCATTCAAGTGATGTGGACTGGCCAGATCCACAGAGCACAAGTACGGACCACGGGTTCTCCCCTCAACATCAATGAGGTGTCATGGGCCCTCGTAGCACAAGGGGCCTAGGATCATCCAGTGTACCTCTGGAAGTCCTCCATCCTTGTTTCCTCTTTAAGCATGCTAAATATTCACCCCCTTATTTCCTCTTTAATAACCTCCATTCTATAACAACATCCTCCTCTCCCAATATCACAATAATTATGACATATACACTATTTGTCATCAACACTTGTATATATACATATAATTATTCACAGCACTTTTCAACCAATGATTTCATACTCAAAGATCACAGTCAAATTAACAGAATATTTATCAAGAAGCATTTGCAAATATTGCTATTGTAATATATCAACTCTTTGACTCCAAATTTCACAATATGTTTTCCAACATTATGAATGCAAGATTTAACAAATAATAATATTTTTATGTAACTAAATTCAAAATCACTCACAAACATGTCACAAGCATGCATAATAAATGGAAAGTGATTACCTCACGCCAAAGTAAGGATACACTACCACAACAATCCATAGTCCAATGCTCAAATCACCAAATATAGTCAATCTACACAATTAATTTAATTACATATTAATATAATACTACGAAAACAAAAATACATGACTTTAAGTAAAACTCACTTCCTATTTAAATTTTAAGTCATATAATAATTCCCCACTCACAATCATAATTCGAACTATCTATCCCAACCATACTTTTATCCTCTAATAGCTCTATTCCTCTTGTCAAAATTATAACCAAAAATAATTTCTTCTACCTCCAAAAGAATTCCCAATATTTATATCTTTTCATAAACCATAAATCCAAACCACTCAATAATTAATGTAGGGTCCAATATACTAAAATAAATTATAAAACTCAAATTTAATGCATACAAAAATCATATAATCCCAAATAATAATCTGACTATCTAGAAAATTATTTAAAATTATCAAATCAACCAATAAATAAAACTAAACAGATTAAAATGTTCCACTATTTTAGTTTTACAATTCTATAGTCTTATATCGTCAAAACTCAAAACTTGGTACAAACCTTAACCCAGAAATTTGCTCTATCCTACGAACAAGTTAAACTTTTAGATAGATCTAAAGGAGTAGAACAATTTTCATGAAGGAAGTTTAATTATTATGAGACGTTTTACTCACTAAAATGAGCTCCAAAATTCCAATTCTACGTAAAAATGGCGGAAGAAGCGAGAGAGACAGAGGAGGCGCCGACGGGAAAACGCGTGATGTCTGACCTATTATTGTTTTAATATAATTTTGGCTAAAATTACCACTTAGGACCCCATGTTTTCTGTTTTCTCCCCTGTTTTTTTTTTAGTTTCTTTTTTTTCATATATTCCCATTTATTTTGTAATAACAATATATATAGTTGGTTGAATCCATATTACTCAAATAACTATAGAAAAATTTTGAATTATTATAAAATAAATATTCTCTAATGATAATTTTTAGAAAGAAAATTTTAGGATGTTACAATAGAGAGTAGTCAAACTTACTTTGCTTGAAGCCACCTTTAATCAAAGCTTGGGATAGTTTATAATTCCACTATCCAGAGGCTTGTTTAAGCCCATACAATGACTTATTCAGTTGGCACACCATATTCTCCCCCTTGCTATTAAAGCCTTGGGGTATGGTCATATAAACCTCTTCATTGAGCTCTCTTTGCAAAAAGGCATTATGAACATCCACATTGTATAAATTCAATTCATTCATAGCAGCTATCTTAAACATAATTCTAATTGTAATCATCTTGATCACTAGTGACAAAGTGTCATGGTAATATATACCCTCCTTTTTAGTGTAACCTTTAGCCATTAGTCTAGTTTTATATTTTTCTATCTCTCTATTTGTTTTGTATTTAATTTTGTATAGCCATTCACATCCTATAGGTTTCTTTCCTTTTGGAAGAGGAACTATTGTCCAAGGGTTATTTCTTTCCAATGCCTCTATTTCTAAATTCATTGCTTTTACCCACTCACTGTTTTTAACTGCTTCAAAATAAGTAGTTGGTTCAGATACATAATCTATATTGCATAAGAAACACATATGAGAAGATGAAATATTTGAGTAATTAATATAATTATGTATGGGATACTTGCATTTACCCTTGGTACCTTTATTTTCTGTTGTAGCCAGATTGCATACATAGTCTTGAGACCAAATTGGAGGTCTTGTGTCTCTGTGTGGTCTTGCATTAAATCTGTCTAAGGTGTGTGATTCCCCCATATGGTTTTCATCTTCCTCATAGGTCTAACTTGGTTGGCCATCAACTTTATGTGAGGTCTCATGATGTTGAGAGATCCCTTTAGAAGGTATACTACTTATCTATGGACCTATTTCATCATCAAACACAAAAATATTCTTTGCTTCTACAGATGCTCCCCCGTGGTCAGAAGGTATGAGGTATTTGAAGGGAAATCTATCCTCTTGGAAGATAACATGCTTGCTGACCATAATCTCATGAGTACGTAAATTAAGAAGGAGAAAACCCTTGTGAGCACTAGGATATCCCAACAAAAAAAAAACACATGGAACAGATTAAGACTAGAATTTATCAAATTTATTCAAAATAGTTGCATAAGCTAAAGATCATGGGTTGTCCCATAAACTCTCTCAAAAGGGGCCTAGTAATGCAATATTTTAGATGGTATTCTGTTGACTAAATAGGTAGCCATTTTGACACATTCTCCCCAATACCTAATGGGAATCCCAGACTATAAGATGAGCCCTCTAGCTATTTGCATCAGAGTTCCGTGCTTCCTCTCAACTATCCCATTTTTTTCAAGAGTATAAGGGCAATTATTTTCACGCAAGATTGTTCAACAAATAATCTCTCAGTTCAAAATTAGTAAATTATGTAACATTATCATTATGCATATGCTTAACAGAAGAAGAAAATTGATTCAAGGCATATGCAATAAACTGCTTAACATGTATGACAATTTATGATTTATTCTTCATAAGGAAAACCTAGGTTGCTCTAAAATAGTCATCCACAAGAGTAAGAATATATTGATAACTCGAATGTGTTGGTGTCCTATAATGACCTCAAACATCCATATGTAGTAGTTCAAAACATTTTTTTAGTTTTAATGCAACTAAGAGAAAACGGTGTTTTGGTCTGTTTTGATTGAAAACAAAGTCACAACCTTTATTTTGAGGAATGCAATCATCTTTTATAGAGAGTAAATGTTTGAGTACAGAAAATAGAGCATGTCCTAGCCAATTATGTAACAACCACATATCAGTGCTTGTAGCCACATTTACAGAATTAAAATTGTATAACTGTTTCTTATCATGTTGTAGAATGTATAATTGATCAATCGCCTTTATTATTCCACCATGAAAGCCCTGCATTAAGCAATAATCAAAGATGAAAGCTACCAGACAGTTTTGTTCCCTAGTCAATCATGACACTGTTATGAGATTAAATTGTAAGGTGGGTGCATATAAAACCGTTTTTCAAAGTAAATTCATTAGAAAATTTTAAACTTCCTATATGAGTCACCACGACCTTGTCACCATTAGGAATTTTAATTGCTTTAATTGACCCACCATATGTTGTGTAACAATCTAATAGAGATAAGTCACGGACTAAGTGTGTAGTTACCCCTGAGTTAATAACCCAATTATTGTGTGTGTGACTAGATGAGGAATGACTCAAACCTGTACCGGTCATAGCATGCATTGTGAGAGTTGACTCCTCCTCTTTCTTCAAGAAGTCAAGCACTTCTCATATTGCTCTTGAGTTAAGCTTGGGGTAACCATATTAGCATAATGGTTCTATCCTTCGGCGCTAGATTGATTGGTCAGTGCTTTATTGTTCTTAAACTCAAGAGGGAAGCCCAATACATGCCAACAAGATTCCTTATAATGACCTTTCTCGTGACAATGTGAACAAACTTGGGAGCACGTACCTCTACCCCTTCCTCTCCCACAGCATCTTCCTTTAGTAGCAGCCATCGCAATGCCATCAGCAAGGGCTTCTTTATCTAAATCAGTAATGGCCTTTTGAGCCTCATCATGAGAGATTATAGCGAAGGCCTGATTGATGGTTAGGAGAGGATCCATCAGAAGAATTTGACTTCTAGCCATGGCGTAGGGCTCACTAAGACCCATAAGAAATTGTAGCAACTTTTGTTACTACGTAATAGTTGTATAAGCCTTGGAGGTATGCATTTACAATTTGGAATAGGTATCAGCAAAGAGAAAATCCTAGACCCACTGATTTTATCATACCATTCTTTCAAATCTACCGACACCGTGTGTGCTTCATGGAACAATATGATGCTGTTGGCGATTTCCTTTGAAATTGAGTTCAACAGGTACGACAAGACCACCATTGTATCTTTCCCATTGATCTTGTAAGCCTTTGTCGATTGACTCCTTCTTGCAAGACCCATCAATGAAGCCCAACTTGTTCCTTCCTTTAAGTGCAATCATCATCCTCCTACTCAAAACCGTGTAATTATCATCTCCGGTGAGTGCAAAGGTAATGAGCAAAGCACACTGAGTACCATATGGGTGAAGAAATAGGGGGCTCATGAATGGAACGGCGTCCTCAGTGACTGCATCTTTCTTAGCAGCCATCGTCCCCAATCAATCTCGAGTTCCTTGAAGTGAGGTTTCTGCACAGACGACTTGATGGGTCTGGTCTAGGTTTCTTCACATACAAAGGAATGGAGAGGCATCTCGTCTCAACTGATCGCCAATGGTGCAAGAGTTCTCACAAACAATGGGTGTTGTGACTGACAAGTCAATGGTTCTAGAGTTCACTAGATTTCTTGTGGATGAGGAGTCGATGAGTGACTCTACTCAAATCCCTGGTAGGTGGTAGATCGGCCAAGTGTAGGTCTCCTTCTTGAGCCCAACCTTGCACTCCTCACTATCTCCACCGTTTTCTTGGTTAATTGGACTGTGTTCTTGACTCTCAACCTCTCATAAATCAACACTAAGGTGATGATTTCTTGAATCTAAACCTGGAGCTCTGATGCCATGTAAAGTGGCCCAAGATTATTTATTGAATGATGCTCATATCTCATTGATGGAAAAAATGATATTGTACAACAGATACAGTATTTATAGACCTTGCATACAGAAGCAACAAAACGCTGACTCAATGGACTTGGGGCCTTCAAGCCCAATTACAGTTATTCTCAATTCTCACATTTCCCATCACGGGTAATCACAACAAGGAAGAGCAAGATCAAAACTGGTGGTTTTAGTTTTTGACTCGCCATTGTTGGTCACTGGATCGTCTTCAGAAGATCGATCTCAGGCTAGCTAGTGATAATACAAGTGGAAGCGTGAGTTGGTGGTATGAAGCCGGCCGGGGCTTCCGAGTTTGAGGCTTTGAAGTGTGAGTGTGTCCACATGCAAGTTTAGTAATTTACTTTATTGGAATTGATTGCTCAATCTCCACTCCAAAGCCAATATGTGCTCACAGCTCGATACAGTTTATTATATCTGGCTTGCTGTTCTGTGTTTCTCGATCGATCGATCGATTGCTTCAAGCTTACGACGATGAAGCTCATCATAACGGGCACTTTTAGTTTGGTACTTTTATGTGGTAAACAATAATAAATCCTTTATATTTATATTATTACTGCTTTTAACATTTTCGTATAATTTCTTTCACCAAAAGTCACGTAATTTCAGAGTATTTTGACTGAGATTGTACCTGTTCGTGTTATAGCTTCATTAGCTGGGATGAAGAAGAGAAAGTGGGTTTCTGTACCAGATATTTGAGGAATGAATGAAAAAATTGGGCTCAAATTAATATTTACATTGATGCCAATTAATAATGAAAACCAAATTTGTTTACAGAACATGGTTTATTCCACGTTCACTTGGACTAACTAGATCCAAATAGTTCCTAAGTGACTGTGTTTCCATTAAACTAGTAGTGTTGATTAAAAAATCAGACTGCTAATCAACCCATAATAACAGAACTTAATAAATTTTAAAAGATAAGACTTTGTTTTTAGTATATTGTGGTAAACTATTTCGTAGTCCTCAATCAAAATAATTAACTTGAAACGATAACCGACCCTAAAGGCAAATACACTTCGTTTGGAGATTAAACGCCCACATTAGTGAGAACTTCAAATTTTGTTCTCTCTTTTCTTAGTGCGTTTGTGTTCACTTCTTCTTCTTCTTTTTGTTTTTTTAATCAAACACAAGAGTAGCTTTTAGTCAATATGTGGGTTAATTTGACCAAAATCAAAACATGACTTTTAACGACCTCCTTCTCTTGTATTTAGTATAAAAGCCAATCGATTTTTTTTAAAAGAGATTAAGAAAGTTAAATAAATTACTTTAAAATATTTATATCCATCATTTTTTTCTAAACTAATTAATTTAACTGACTTATAAATTGATATATAATTTAATGACATACATAAATATTTTTATGTAATGTATTTAGCTTCTTTACTATATTAAAAAAATTGATTGATTCTTATATTATTAAGTAGCGGAGTCGATGGGAGGTAGTTGTAATTTTTTTCTTAGAGTGTGTGTTTTGGTTAAAGTCGGGAAAATGGGTTTAACCCACGGATTCGACTGCAGAAAATTTTGGTGGGTTGCATGAGCCTGACCGTGTTATGCGGGCTAGCCCGCCTATTTTTTTCATTTTTTAAAAATTAATTTTTTAAGTAAATTTTTTACAATGTTAAATCTTCATGAACCACACAACATATGATTGTATATACTTGTTTTCATTTTATTATTATTTATGTATAAAAAAATAACAATAAGATCCTGCCAACCGCGGACCATCCTGTTTCCCAGCTCTAGTTTTGGTTGTATTAATCTTGACAATAAGTTTATGTTAATAAGATGGTGAATCTTCACCGTTGATTGAATGGTCCAACTGTGATCATTATATGTCTTCGAAATGACATTGTATTCTCTAATTGTTGTTATCTTTAACCATGTTCAATGAATTAAAAACTGGATCGGACTGGTTGGGTTAATCCGGGAAGCAATCGCCTGACCTGTATGATCCACCCTCTAACCTATGATTTTCTTATCCGTAGTGAACCAGTATGACTCAGGATAAACCGATCCTAACCCAGGTGATCCGAGGCAAACCAATGGTAACCTAGGTCAGGCTAATTTTTTTAAAAAAAATCTGATATTTTTTATTTTTTTTTGTTTTAGTGAACTTATACTACATTTAACCAGATTTCTTGCTTTAGTTTATCATCATATTAATAATTTCTTACTTTTATTTTTCAGATTACTAAATCAAACAACCACTAACTATTAGTGATTTTATTTTAATGCTTCATTATTTTGTTATTTTATAGCTTTTGAATGATTTTAAGAATAAACTTCTATCTTCAATGTTGTATTTTATTATTTTTACAATCAAACAGTTGTATGAGATATGTACGTATCAAAATATTATGTATTTAGTATCCTTTTATTTAAATGTTATGATATTAACTTGGTCATAATTAAATATAAGTATTTTTTATTAAATTATACTATTTTGATATGATCATTCTAACTCACGGGTTGATCCTGATTTGACCTACAAGTTGATCCCAATCTAACCTACTAATCCTTAATTCACTATAACTACCCAACCGGTTTAGAAACCGATCCGATTTTTAACACTTTGACCATGTCACGTTCCACCATGTTGAAGAAGAGATATAGAAACAAAGTAACATGATGCATGTATAAACTCATATTAGTGGAATTCATTTTTTTTTTTTTTGCCCTTTATCTTCGTACGTCATCAATTCATCTCATAAAAAAATTTCATCCAGGTCAAATTTGTCACGATCAGACAGTTAGTTTCTGGGGCCCAGCTTCCCTTCTCCGTCAAAGTTAAACAAATAATTGTTGAGTTGTTTTCTCCAATTGATTAATTGGTTGTAAAATATGACTGGTTGATTGACCAAGCACCAGCCGACATCAACACTAACAAATTTAACATTTCTTTTTGGGACTGAGTGTCAGCGACGAACATCTCTCTTAAAAGTTGAGGCAAAAAAAAAAAAAAAACTCTCTGAAAAGTTGTTTCTCTTCAGCTTTTTAGACTTATCACAGCAATAATCAGTTGTTTTGTTACGGAGCTTTGAGAAAACAGGTAAGAAGAAAAGGGGAAAAAAATCCGGACCAAACCGACAAGGTTAAGCGGGAAACAGTGAGGCCGGGGTTGGGCGCACCAAGTTACTTTTTTCCTCACACTTTTAAAATTTTTTTAAAAAACAAAAATGTATGAATTTTTTTAAGATTTCAAATTTAAAAATTAAAAAAAATAAAAATAAGAAACCCTTCCCACTCAAGCCCACCATTGCACCTGTATTTGCTCATTTTCTTTTTAATTATTTTAAAAAAAAGGATGAATTTTTTCAAAATTTTAAATTTGAAAGTTAAAAAATATAAAAATCAGAACCCTTACCATATGTATATTTTGATATTTTGTTAAAATGAATATTTTAAAATTGTAAATAATATTGAATAATAGATAGATAATAAGTATATGATTAGTTTGATAATTTTACTTTGCAAGTAATGGAATTTAATACTTGGTTTTTGGAATTTTTGATTTTTAATAGTTTGATTGTATCAATATGTGATAAGATTCATTTTTTAATTTTTTTTATTCTTTACTGGTTTAATTCCGGTTTGACTTTAATCTGACTCACTGACCTTTAACTCACTACTTGTCCGGTTCAATCACCGATCCTGATTCCTGTAACTTGGTTGTTATTCGAAACTTCAAAAAACTGCATAAATCACAATTCTATAATTCCATAATCTCTGGAAATAGTGGTGAAGAGTACAATAATAACACACATCAACCCTAACAAAACTGAACATGAAACAACTTATTCCTTTTAAAGGCTCATCAGATTTTGAATTGCAAGAAACAAAAGCAAACGATACAACATAATCTGAAAGTCATGAACCAGGCCTTGAGGCATCAATAGGTTCGACCAGATTGTTCCCAAAATATTATGTAACTAAAACAGAAAAGGCTGAACTAGCGCAGCAAACAGCTAGCTAGCTACGACCAGAAACAAAAAGCAAATTAATTATTCAAAAGATGGACCATAGATCACAGATCAGACTCTAGAATGCAGCAACTAATAAGTAATCATAATCGTAATTACCAACATTCATACAACTTAATATCAACACGAAGCCTGAAATAGACTTCACCTTCAAAAGCATCAGTCATGAGAGTAGCCACACCCCTAGTCATAAAGAAGTCACCAGTACCACCGATCACAGATATATCTCTGGTTTTGTTCATCAACGGATCAGTCCCAGCGAAGTTGATGCTTCCCTTGTGCTGCGTTGAGTTGAACACAAACGAGAAGCCAAGCCAAGCCGTAAAGATCTCTTTTTTATCGTATAAGTAAAATCCCTGAGCTCGTCCAACTGAGGGAGAGTGGAAATTGTTGTCCATGGTAATAGGATCGTCGAAGACGATCAAGTCACCAAAATGGTTCTGACCAGCCAAGATGGTGCTGTTGCCCCAACTTGGAGCTCCAACAATGGCCGCCGTGGCATTCTTGGCGTTCTGACCGTTGTATAGGACGTCGTGGAAGTAGAAGACGAGTCTCTTGCATGGTTCGTGAACCCTTTTTCTCCACCTGCTCGATGCAGCAGAGGATCCCACAGATACCAGAAACAACAGCAAGACAAACGTAATGAGCCTCATTTTTACAACGTTATTGCCTTGTCTGTGTCCGAGATTGGCTTGTGTTCACAACGGGGAACCTCACATTTATAGACTTGTCATCCAAGCAAGAGGGCAAGTATAGGCGGGTGGCACTGTATTTGATATAATACAACCTTATATTCAAATATACTCTTAAAATATTGTATATAATGAGGTTTGTTAGTATGAGTTATAAAGGCGTAAGTCTCAACATACATACATGACTGACCTTCGAGAAAGGTCCTCTGACCCTGCCAACCAAGTTAAGAAAAAAGAATAAAAAATAAAGAAGATACATGAATTCTTACACAGGGGGGTGGGGGAGAGAGAGAGAAGGCATATTGGTTTCTGCATATTTTTATGGATCATCAGGAAAACCTGCTTCTATTTGTCTGTCTCCTGCAACAATTCTGGTGTAGAAATTTAATTTAACTTCACGCGGATGCGTGAACATTCTTTAAGTGTGTGTGTATATATATATAAATATATTACAAGTTGGAGGTTAATTAATCGATGGGTCAAAGAAGGAAGCTAATATATATATATATATATATAACCTTCGCTTTAAAGGGAGCATGTGATGGTCCTGATGGACAAAAAAAAATATTAGTCAGGAAATAATATACAGCTCTTGCTTTTTGTTTAGCTTTATTTCTAAGATTAAGGGAATCATTGGCCATTGATAAGGCTCTTCTTGGTGCAACCAAACGTGGTAAGTTGCGTTTGGTGCTATATAGTTACTAGTTACCATCACGCATATATATATATATTATAAGCAACCATAACCATGAATTAACGCAATGCTGTTATTAAGTTCATCGTATATAGTTAATGACTTGATCAAAGATTTAGATATAATTATGATTCTCTTCAGTTTTAAAAGAGATATATGTATTTTGATGAGTCAAAAAGGATCTGGTAGAGTAGTTGTTGATCACAGAGAAGCATGCACGACTATATACACACTCTGCAAAATCAGATCTTGAGTTGACGCCTAGCTTCCGACATTATAGTTCTGGATTGGTTGAGTAAGCCTCGTTCCACGGATTAACACTAAATTAGTATTAAATTAATGAATGAAGCACCAAACTAACCAAAGAGGGAAGTCAGGTTCATTCCCTTATTGTTTGTTGTTGATTTGTTCACTTGTCACATCGTTATTATTCAACACAAATCGATTATTGGCATTGAACTCATCCCCTAATTTCGACCGTATTAAAAGAAAATGAACATGATGGCAAACTTTCCATTTGTTAACATGTCGCTTAAGTGGGATCTTTGTCCATTGAGTTTTGGAGTTTTTAAAACTCTTAGGCTTGTTTGCCAATCAATTCCCAAAATCACTTTTACGCAAGTTGAGACAAAACTCTCTCACATACTTACCTCGGATTTTGTGAAACCAAGGTTTGAAACCTAGGTTTTGTTACTTCCCAAACCTAGATTCTGTGAAATCATAAAGTTCAATTTGTATTCCAAAAACTGGGTTATTTGTAATTTTTTTCATGGATGAAGTAGAATTAAGTATCACAAGGTTATATTCCAACATCATCTAACACTTCAATCTTACTTATAACATCCAATACTCTCACATTACTTTTTTTTTTTACGGTGCATCCAATATCTTCATATTATTTTTTTTAGTTACATTTAGCACCATAATCTTATTTATAGTTTAAAATGCAGGATGCGCTATAAATAATATTAGAATCATAGAAACATCATTAAAGTAATACATGTGCCATGAATAAGATCATCAATCATACAACTTTAGCCTCTTTTTTTAAAGGAAGTCCTATGACATTTAAATTATCATCTTTAATTTTTTTCTATCATATACATATCAATTGTCATTTAAAAAAAAAAAATCATCACCACCACCAAACCAAGGACTTGTGTGGTTAAAAAGGGTTAATTTTATACATTGGACTTTTATATCCCTTAGTTACAAAAATAAATAATAAGAAGGGACAAGCACGGTTGACTGCAATAATAGATATAGCATATTTCATAATATTAATTATTTAAAGTTATGTCACGGTTTTAAAAAAAACCTGTTAAATAGTCTAAACTATTGCAAAGTTAACTAATAATAAAGAAAGAAGTGATATTTGAAATAATTGGATTTAATATTATTATGAAGGTTAAAATTGTATACAAACAATTAATACTTACTAAGATTTTAAAGTGATCGTATTTAAAAAAAATGGATGGCATAATTAATTAGTGATAACAACTCTTATTATTTAAACAAATTGGTTGGAATTTAATTTGTACGTATGGTAACAGAACAGATCTAATTATTACCTTTTATTTATGCTTTAATAAAAGAGTATTTGCTGCAATAAAAGATACTCTTGTTTTTTCCCCCAATCAATAAGGATACTCTTGATCTAATACACGCAAGTAAGGTGATAGGATATAAATATTAAAAGGTAGTTCCATTTTCATGGGAAAATGGGCCTAACTACCCACTCCATTTTTCCAATACTGTAGGCTAAAGCATAAACCATACTTTAACTGATGCCACTAGGCCCACATTTATGACTTTTGAAGCATCAACCACTTCACTGTAGCCATTTGAAGCAAGATTTGCTTTCTCGGTTGGCGGCCTATTGCTGGGGAAAAAATATACGAGTTCCTAAATGATGTTGAATTAATAATATGCCCACACATTATACATTAGATATACGCATTTATATGTTAGCCAATCACTTTGTAACTTATTGATACGAAAACTTCTTTATAAATAGAAGGCCCCAGATTCAAACGTGTTGATAACCTCAAACTATTAGTGCATATCCTCTAATTAAAAAAAATCATGTTATTTAAAATTCTAATAAAGGCATGTTATTTATAAGCCATGAATGGTGTGATGATTTGCTTAATTTTTTTAAGAAAAATAAATAGCCTAGTTGTGTTAATGAAAACAGGATTTTATGATCAAGTGTTTGTGTTTCTCGTTATTAAGGAAAGTGGTAATAAATCTCAAAAGTCAGAAGAAACCAGAGAGAAGCCACACATGGGCATGGCCATGGGTCTCGTTAAAGCAGGACACGATAATATGTGTGGAGCAGGTTTTTTGTAGGTAAATACGTGAACAATAAATTTTATTTTGTCAAATACTACATTTTTAAAAATATTTAGATAAATGACATAGTTAAACTCTTTCTTCAGGTGAACAGGGTTTAAATTTGTACTGAACTCTTTTACCTGAAAAAAGAGTTCAGTACAACCTTTTTTCTATTAAAAAAACCCTAGGTGAACAAATTTGGGGTATCTTTTTTTTTAAATTTAAAACCCCCCCCAATTTAGTAACAAAATTTAGTATCTAATTATTTTTTGTAAAACAATTTTATTACTAAATTAGTAAATTATAATTATTCTATCGTTAACAAAAGTATAACAATTTTGTTTTAAAAAATGATATTGTTTTATAAAAAGCGAGATAGTATATAAATTATAAATGTAAGGTTTTTCATTTTTCATATCCGTTTTTTTATTAAAATAATTTGTAAGGATTTATTTTTTTTCTAAAGGGATAATTTGGAGGGATTTTAAAAATAATAACTTTTTTTTTTCTGGAAATTGATTTAAAAATATTTTTTTTTAATTTTGGGGATTGGGGGGGAGGGGGTGAACGAGTTTGTGGTTTTTTTAATAAAAGAAAACGTTATATAAAAATCATTCTTCAGATGAACGAGTTTAGTACAAATTTAAATTCGTTTATTTGAAGAACGAGTTTGACTGTAGCATTTGCCTAAATATTTTCAAAAGTATAGCATTTGGCAAAATAAAATTTACTGTTTATGTATTTGTCTAAAAAAACCATGTGGAGTACCTCCTCAAATCATAAATCTTCGTCGTCAAAACTTTAAAGCTGGATTGCTATGGTGATGAGAAATGCTAGCTATGTGTGGATTGCATTAGGCATAATTATTTATATTTCTAACAATTCTTGTTAAAAATATAGTCATGCATATATAAAAATTTTAAAAATTATAACAAGGGATCTCTGGTAAACATCGAAGCTATAATTATCTCAGGTATAACTTACAGAGAAGAGTAAACTATAAACTAAATTAAATAAAAAAGTTTTTTTTATGAGCAACAACAATAAAGATAACCATCATAGTTTTATTCACAAATAATGTATACAAAATTTAAAATAATTAATGATAGCTTGTGTTTTTTTTTTATACACAAGACAAAGGTGAAAGCATACCTCAAGATTCAAAAAGTATTTACAAATGTATAACCTAGTAACAAGATCTCTACATTATGAGTAACTTTTGACTAATGATTTTCAATCACCTTGCTAGCTAAACTAACCTAACTTATAATTTATAAACCTGCTTGAAATTACAAGTACTACTACATTATGTTATTTAGCTCTAATATCAATGACAGGATCTAATGATATCGTAATTAACTCCTCCTTAAATTAACTAAAGTACATCACAATCCCAAAGCATAGATTCGAAGTAGGTAATGACTTTTCTTGATCACAGGCCGCAGCTTAAAGTATGCAATGTTAAAGACACGCACGAAGCATAGTTACTTTTGATTCAGATCTATATGAGCCATGCTTGTGGAGAAACTCAATTAAAGACCAAACATGCTCTACTAATTGGGGTGGTGTGTGTGTGTGTTATCAAGTTGATCGTGCCTTGGTGATGTGTGCTGTTGAGCACAAATGTGAACCCAAGGCACCAACTTGTTGTATTATTCATCTTATGGCTACTTGTTTATGGCATTGGTATATGTGTACTGTACAGCTTTTGTTGTTCTTCTTTCTTGCCTTGAAATCGACTTGTATTTAGTATGCGTTTCTTTGGAGGCAGGAAAATCAACCCATGATAATCCTCAACTGTCAAGTTAATTAAACTAATTTAGAAAAAAATAATAAAAATAAATACTTCAAAGTAATGTATTTAACATTTTTAATATTTTTAAAAAACTTAACTTACTTTGTTGCCTGTTATCCGAAGAATTCTTGTGATGATTGTTAGGAATTTAGAGTTGAATTATAATTTTGTTTATGTGGGGAGGAGGTTCTGTGTGAGGAACAATTTTGTGATGGGTGGGGTTGAGTTCTGTGTATGTTGGGGCTGATGTTTATATATGTATATTTTTCTTCAACTTGTTTTCTCTTTTGAATGGAGTAGATTTGGAGAAAATAGAAAATAAAGGGGGTATACCAAGGGTTTAAATGGTTTGAGGTATGAGTACGACTACCTGTACCCATAAAAGTTTAAACGAGTGGGTTACAGGTTAGGCTTGCCCAACTTCCCATTGCTCTGTTCTACAAGTCGAACCCATTATTTAAGACTAGACCAAGACATGTAATTTCAATATCATCTATGTCACCCAAATCAGAAGGCAATTAGAAATCAGGCCTGCTGGTTGCATATCTCAAAGGCTCAAAATGAATGAATCATCTTAAAATAAATTGAAAATTTCCCCACAGTGTGTCCTTTTTTTAAAAAAAAAATATTACCCATAAATCATAGGTTAGAAAATTAAATACAGAAAGGTTTGGAGAAATTTGATTTTTCAAAAGTTTTATGAGACTGTCGCTCTTTCAAATGACGTAATTTAATTTAAATATTAAAGTTTGATTTGTGAACATAAATTACTTAATTTAACTTGTTAATATGAAAGTTTGACTTGTAAATATGATTTCTTTTTAGGATATTTCTGTATTTAATTTCCTTATCTAAAAGGTATGGGTAATCTTTTGGGAAAATTATTATGAGATCTGGCACTTAATTATATAAAATAATTTTAATGATAAATGAACGATATAAACTTATTGTCATTTTTATACGAAACTATCATTGCATCTTCTTTTTAACGAAGTATGTCAAGCATCTTTCAGTTACAGCTATATAAACATGCAAGGATTCCAAGCCTGTCCTACTTATTACACTTTCGCTACTGAAGCATCCATGGAGGCGAAATATATAATATTAATGGCATAATTGGAATCTTCGTTATCAAACTTCAAATCGATGAGAGCTATGATGAACAGAAGATAATCCATATGTAAAGCAGCCGGATTACATTAAGTTATATGATTATTTTTTTGTTAATATTTTTATCAAAAATATGCAATATTATGTAAAATTAACGCTTGGTTTAGAACAGAAAATTCAATGGAATTAAATAAAAATGATCTTTGGGTGAAGATATAATTAAGGAATTATTTATGGTCAGCAAATCGAGGAATCCTTTGATGGTCAATATGTGGACGTACGTTGTTCCTAGCCTACCTAAAGGGAAGAAAATTTTGAAGAAAAACGTCATACGTTTATAAACTCACTTTTCTATGTTAAGAATTCACTTTCATCATGATTAGACAATATTTGATTTAATGAACAAGATTAATTTATCAACATCAGATCTGTTAAACCAGTAATCCACACTTATCACGAATCAAATGTTGGTGGTTAGGTGTCTATATGATGAATCTTGAAAATTGACATCTCCGGGAAGTAATAGCAGTGAACCGTCAATTAATTAATTATCACAGATCTTAAAAGAGAACTCATCTAAAAAGCTAGAATATTTGGATAATCATAAATTATATATTTAAGATTTTCTGATCAAGACTCATGACATAAAAATATGTTAAAAATTACGGATTTGAAGTAGAAAATGACTTTTATTAATCATACATGGCTCAAAAGCATACAATATATATAATGTGAAAGACACACAAGAAACTTACTTTTGATACATGAGCCATGCTTAAGGTTAATACATAGACAATGCTCAATGACTTGACACAATAAGCACTCATCAGTGTGTGTGTGTGTGTGTGTCTGTTAATTACTGGATGCAATTGCGTACATGGATCATCACCAACACTCATAGAACTTAACGTCCACACGAAGCCTGAAATAGACTTCGCCTTCAAAAGCGTCGGTGACGATGGTGGCGACGCCACGGTGCATGAAGAAATCTCCAGTGCCACCAATTACAGAGATGTCTCTGGATTTCTGCATAATGGGGTCGGCTCCGGCGAAGTTGATCGTGCCTTGGTGATCTGTACTGTTGAGCACAAACGTGAATCCGAGCCAAGCAGTGAAAGTATTTTTGGTATCGTAAATGTAAAAGCCCTGAGCCCTCCCAACCGGTTTAGAGTGAAGATTATTATCCAGTGTGATGGGATCATCGAAAACTGCGATGTTCCCAAAGTGGAATTGACCTGCCAATTTGGTTAAGTTAGCACCATCCGGAGCTGCAACAATGGCGGAAGTAGCATTACCAGCATTCTCTCCGTTGTAGATAATGTCGTGGAAGTATAATATGAGGTTTTTGCATGGCTTGTATGGCTTCCTGTTACTGGGGAAAGCCGAACATAGAGAAAGCAACATGAGGAAGATGATAACGAAGGAAGTAGTTTTGGCAGACATTGTTGGGGAACTTTGAGCTTCTGGAGAATATTGGGAAGGAAGAAGAAAGAGAGTGTAATGAATAAAGGGGAAAACTTAAGGAAGGAGCTTCGAAACTTGTAATTAAGCAAGAAGAAGGGGTGAGTAGCTATGGTAGGATGAAGTGACTCGGCTAACTTCAGTGTGTGTCCTTTTTATAAGGACCGAAAATGAAGGTAGCTGTTCTCTCTAAAAAGAAAAAAGAAAGAGAAAAGTAGTCGAGTGAAGAAAAACCAAGGTACTAGAATCAGACAAGATCGAATCAAGCCAGAAACCGGTAATCTAACCTCCAACCCGATCTGAGTCATAGCAACTCGGTCCAATCCGTCGTAACCTAGGTGGAGGTAGTTATTCAGTCCATCTGTGGAGTTGGGGGTCAATCGAGTTAAAAAAAAACCTCACTCCACTCACTTTGCTTTGAACTCACCTCCCCCAACATTTTTTCACACCTGAGCTCTTCCCCTCCGTCACGACCGACTTTTCGATACCCTCTCCTCTTACTAGCAAAGCCTCTCTCTCGCGAGCTCTTCCCTGACAAAGCTCTTCCAGGTTGTTTCCCGGCTGCTCTGTCTCAAGCATGTGTGTAACTGTGAAGAAAGGCAAGAGAAAGAGAGGCAAGAGTGACGTACAGAGCATGTTTGGATTAGCTTTAAGAAAATAGCTTCTATCTTAGTTTGCGTAAAAGTTATTTTAAAAAATAGATTTTGGAGAATAGCTTCTGACAAAACTGAAAAGAATAGCTTTTAAAAAACCATGATTTCCACTCCCAAATCATGGTTTTAAAGGTTAAAACCTATTTTGGAGAATTAACGGGTGAATTACAGCCTGGGATTTGTGATGTTGATTGTTCAGTGTTGAAGAAAAATTCACATGGGAGAGAGAAAAGAAAAAGTGGGAGAGAGTAGAAAAATAAGAAAAGAGTTTGACTAGTCTAATTAAATAATATGATTTAAAACAAGGGGAGGGGAGGAAAATTTTTGAATGGTACGAATGTCTGAAGATATTTATATTTTCTATTTCTCATCAGTTTGATCCTCAATTTAATTCACTAATCTTTTACCCACTATTTTATCCAATTAAATCAATGGTCCGAGAAGAGAGTTTTCAATTTTTAATGTTTGGTTACCCTACGCTGTAGATAGTTTTAGAGACTTGGACAGAAAGAGCTCTTAATTAGTTTCTCTTACTTTTGGACAAGCTCAGGGCTGCTGGTGGGGGCTGTTGGCATTTGCATTATTTGTTATCTAAGGGGTGTTTTAGGTTAGCTATTGAAAAGTGATGTTACATAATTTGATATAAATACAGGAGAGCAGTTTTATCTCGATTTACGTAAAAATGATTATAGAGGTTCTGCATTATTCTGCAGGATTAATTGGGAATAACTCATTTTTGGATTTGCATTATTCTGCATGCCATTTTCATAAAAGATTTCCAAAACTTGATTGATAAATTTAACGAAAAAGAAGAAAAGGACTTGTGCACTATCGTTACTGGTTGGTTTTTTTTGGTGGGGGTGGGGGTGGGGGAGGGGGGACCTTGGACCGGAGGCTTATTTGTTCGGAGAAAGAAAAAGCTGATGCCTGATGGTGGGGCGTTGGAATACTTGTATCATTTTCCTAAATTCGTGGTTGATGTTGATAGTTAATTTCCAGAAATATAAATATAATTAATTTAATTATTATTTTCTAACAGTTGGTAGAATGGGCTTTGATTGTTTAAATATAAGGTATCGAATCGTAATTCATATGAAAGAAAACACCTTAAATGAGTTATTCCTAATTAAACCTGCTCATAATATTCAAATGTGACCTAATGAGATAGTTTTACAGTAAAACAATATTAGAAAAGATGGTTGGTGGGGCTATGGAGTTCAGCAGTGGAAGAACCCTTGGGACAGTAGTCAATTTAAGGGTTGGTGAGTCTATATGAGGTGATTGATGTATACAAATATAAAATATATTCCACAGAAAAAGCCAACCCTGAAGTTAATGCTACTGGCACTTTGTTTCTGTATTATTGCATAGTCTTATTCTTCAATTCATAACCCTTCACCTGCCGAATCTAAGACGGCTCTACAGAATCATGCCTCCTTGAACAGTTTTCTGGAGTTAGGTCCAAGTTCTAAACTCACCAAATCATGGCCCCCTTCATTAATTAGCAATCGGACCAGTATAGTTAGTACCATTGTTATCGATAGTACAATAATGGCTCTCCCCAGTTTATAAGTTATATGGTTAAAAAAAAATTCGTAATATCAAATGTAAGTTACTTTTAAAAAATTTGTACAACGTTAAGTATTAAATACTTTAAATACAACATTTTTCTCAATCTCCAATAAGGAGATGAAGAGCATATTTGTTTAAATTTAGTGTAGTATTTATTCAGGATAAACATAAAAATTAGAATGAGGAGCATCATATGCATAATGAGTCACTGTTTCACAGTTCATTAGTTGAACTGTTATATGAACCACGATTAAGTATGCGATGGTTAAATTAATGTGTTTTTCATACATCAAATAAGTGTAATTATACGAAACTTCCAGATTGCATATAACCTTATGAAATTTCAATATTTAAATGCAGCCCCTTTAAGCTTTTATTTATTTACCACAGGCCTCTTACTCTTAAGTTACGGCCAATTGTTTAAGAGAAATTAAAAACAGAGACTTGTCATTGAATCATTATGGAATCTCAATTGTATATGTAAAAACTTAATTGCATAATATGAAAGCTTAGATGTATATAATGTGAAAATTGAGTGGCATTTTATGAAATGTTCCATTTTACAATTAATTTTTTAATAAGGAATTTATTTCTAATTCCTCCTTCTTTTGATGACGGTTGTCATATCAAATTAATAAAAAAATAAGAAAAATGACAGCAAAATCTCACAAAATCACGAAAATATCAAAAAGGTTCTAAAAACTTATCAATAGTGGTTTGAGTTTGTCAATGATGATTTGAGATTTGTCAGTGTAACTTTTTGATATTACACTTCTTCTTCTGTAAGACTATGCTATCATTTTCCTTAAAAAAAACATATAACATCCAATGTAAGACGTTATAAGATTGAAATAAACTTTTATATCAGTTGAATATAACGCACTTTAACGATCCATTACCATTTGGAGCTGGGTTAGGTCTATGCTCACCAAATTAGATGACCCACACCCTTCTTTTAATTAATGAAGTGGCTCCCACTATCATCAATTATTAGTTTGTGGAGAAAAAAAGGTCAACTGTGACTTCTGCAAATGCGCGTATGAGCATCGTATTCGCCAGCATCAGCCATACACCTAATCAAACTTTGAAAAGCAAGGGCGGTTTTTGGCCAACCATAAAAAAGGCAAAGTGCGTTGTTACATATCACCTCCATTCGATTTTAGAGCCTGTGACTTTTTTTTAGGATATTAAATGATATATTTATTATTTTTTCTTCAAATCTAACATATAATTTAGTAGCACATATAGATAAATACAAGTAATGTATTTAATTTCATTAGTATCTAAAAAAGAAGTTAGCAGTAAGACATTTTTGGCATTAAAGTTTCAGTTTAATTAAGATTAGATTTGGAGTTTTCTGACCTTGGATTGCTTAAAGGGTTGACGGTATCAACTTTCTTTGATATCCATTTCTTTTTTTTTTTTTTTATATAACCTATAATTTTAACATTTTGGAAGGTGAACACATTTGTGTTATTACTTTAAGCGTTCACCAAACACAGATTGTGTCTCGTAAAGTCCAATTATAAAGAATGACCCCTAAAATCTCCCTTTGTTCATATTACAATTAGTCAAATCTCCCTTTTAGATATTACCCAAATACGAGCAGCTAACTCACGACTTTGTCTAAGATGCACTGACCCAATTTGCTGTATTCTTTTGACAAAATTATGTTTGCTGTCATTTAATCTGTTTGACAGACATGATGTGAATTTCTCTAATAGTTTCTCCAAAATTTGTAATAAGATGATAATAAACATATG
Source organism: Vachellia collinsii (assembly GCA_006871305.1). Taxonomy (NCBI): domain Eukaryota; kingdom Viridiplantae; phylum Streptophyta; class Magnoliopsida; order Fabales; family Fabaceae; genus Vachellia; species Vachellia collinsii. The sequence continues at coordinate 9,180 of QFDD01000072.1, read as the reverse complement.
ATTTTGGTATATCTGATTTTTAAAAGTAAGCATCGATCATGTAATCAACTTTTGCCAATTATATATTTGTTGAATAGAATCATGAACTGTATAAAGAGGGAGGCAGCCATTGTTGATCAGATCTGTTGACACAAGGGATTCAGGATCAACAACTCTGAGCCTATGCACGAGCATCAGTATTTTATTCAGTCCAACTTGAAAAAGCATTTTCATTTATTATTATTAATTCTGTTCAGGTTAATTAGTAAAACCTTGACGAAAATATTTAATTGGAAAACAAGCTCTAAAATTGGCAAAAATTAAAGGGTATAACTCTTTTGGACAAAACTGCTGTCTTTGTACGGAGAGAGGTAGATGTTTTTGTAAGAAACGTTTAAACTACATCATTTATTTTTTACTTTGAATTTTTTTTTTTGGTACCACAGTAAAATTATGAATGCTTTTAAATTCACAGAATGCTTATAAAGATATTTAAAAATCATCTATTAATAAAATTTTTACAGTGAGATTTGAGTTCACTCTTTTATATAAGTTATAAGCTACTGACCCTTTACCAACTGGATCAACACTTATTGATTCAACGATATAAACCATGATGATCGTTTCTCTTATTACGCATACTACACATATGTCGTACTACTGAAAATAATACTGTTTAAAGTACAATATGTATGTGGGCATCTTTTTTAAATGAAAAATTGAACTATGGATGATCATGTAGAGAGGTACCAGCTACTTAACCTAGAGACAGCCCTTTGGGCTTGTTTGCCAATCACTTAAAAAGCACTTTTACGCAAGTCGAGATAAAACTTCTCTCACATACTTACCTAAAATTGCGTAAAATAACTAAAAAAGGTTATTCCCAGACATACCCGAAATCAAATAAATATTGGTGAGGTTTTAGGATCAACTCACTTGAGGGGGAAAAAGCAGAGAGAGCCCAAGAATAATACTGCAAAGCGGTTAGGGTGACAATAAGGGGCCTCACACGCATTGTTGTCACAGCAGCAAACTGAGGCTGCTGCAAGAAACATAAACAAACTAAGGCCGATGCAAAAAAAAAAAAAATAGAGCAACGAAGCCTTGTACCCTGTACAATATATATATATATACAAGTCCAGCTTAAATATTGTAGCACATGTAAAAATGTCTAGCCCAAACATATTCCCCACCAAATACACCCACACACGATTCGGCCCGTTTTAGGTGGTTTTTTAAGCCCAACTTTTGGTAATAAAAAGGAAGGCAAAGAGATGCCTTTCTTTCTTGAAAAAATTGGAGAAAAATCTTTCATTAAAGAATTAATTTTAAAATGAGACATTCTATATATGTGTAACTGAGCTTTCACAATATGCAATTAAACTTCTATGTGTGCAACTGAGCAGGTCTCATTCTTCAATTAATTCTTCAATGGGGGATTTTTCCCTAATTTTCCTTTCTTTCTTTCTTTTTCTTTCTTTTTTCCATTTTTCTGAATTCTGTTAACTGAAGAAGTGAAACAATGTTTTTGAATCTAATGGGAGCGGGTATTATCTCATAATATGATAAACATGATTGGTGCCCATTAAAAATACCTGATAATGCCTCAAATAAAATTATACTTATCCTTATCAAAAAAGAAAAAAGAAAAGCATAAAGTCTTGTTATTGTCTATAATATATAACATATTTAACTGATTTCGTTATATTAAGAAAATTAGTTAAGTTAACTAATGTAAAATGTTTTTTTCCCTAAAACTCCTTAATTATCTTTTTCAATTATATCTATCTCTTCCTTAATTATTGGTAAAAGAGTATCACAGATGGGTGATTTGGAAAAATTTTGATAAATACGAGAAGAAGGCTTTCCATTTAAGACCAGGATCAACTCGTTTTATAATATCAAGTAGCGGATGAGTAGCATGACTCGCATTAGAGAAGCAGGGAACAAAGAGAATGCAAATACAGAGTTATTCAAGTGAAGGAAGCAAAGCTTAATTAGTAACATTCATACAGCTTAATGTCCATCTTGAGGCGAAAGTAATCCAAACCCTCAGCGGCATCAGTCTCAAAAGTGGCGATTCCTCTGGTCATGAAGAAGTCACCTGTACCACCAACCACAGAAAGATCTCTGGTCTTGACTCCCATTAAATCAGCTCCCATTATGTTAATGGTACCTTTATAGTCACTCGAGTTAAAGATGATGGTATAAGCAAACCAAGCATTGTAAGCATCCTTAGTGTCATAGAAATAGAAACCAGAAGCCTTAGCCACAGGAGGTGAATGGAAGCTTCTGTCACTAGTGACAGGGTCCTCGAATATCACAAACATTCCCATCTGGGAATTCCCGAGGTACGTCTGATTAGCAGCCGCCACAGATGTTGCATTTAATGCGTTTGAGTCTTTGCCCATGTAGAGTTTGTCGTGGTAGAACAAGACGAATCGCTTGCATGGTGTCTCTGGTGTGAATGGTTTTCTGTAACAAGCAGCGGAGTGGAATATGGATAGTAGGAGGAGGAGAAAGCTATGGTATTTTACTGTTTCCTTTCTCATCTTTTCATGCTTGTTGTCTGTTAATTATTGTGCTTGGTTAACTCTCTGCATTTCGTGGAGCTTATATTCTTCGATCGGTGCCGGACCCCGACACAAAAAATTAGGTCATGTATGGCGGAGCTCCCAACAATTCTGGAGGCCTTTTGGATTATTTGACGGAATCATTTGTTCGAGGTTACTTCTTTTATCATAGACGGCAGGCTTGGAATCTCACTCATAATAGGCACTATTTATGTTTTTCATTATCAAGTTAGAGGCCCCATTTAACACACGCATTTTAATTTCATTTGATAGAAGTTAGACGAAGTAGATATACGCCTTGGCAGTAAATTAAAAATGAACAAAATGAAACCATTGGATGGATAAAGCTAGTTGCCTCCATTTAAACATGGTAACAATTAATATAGGCTGCATAAAAACACCATAAAAATTACAACTTTACAAGGGTTGTGATGATGATCATTAGAAAGATAAGGCGAAGGTTTAAAAGCCTTAGATGGTTTGAGTTGGGGGATTTATATATATATATATATATTTACATCACACACAAAGTGGAACAGGTTTGGATCTCAAAACCCATTTTCTCTTTTGCTGATTGAGAGACAAGAGTAATTACTTAGAATCCTTATTATCGTCGTCATCTTCGTTTGCAAATATTGATGCAACCCTACCGGAGGCGAGCGAGGAATAAGCACGATCCACAGCTTTCTGGCCTTGGTACTGTTGCACCACCAACACTGAAGCTGATGTTGAAAACTCTGAAGAAGTAAGCAAATTACACATTGGCCCCAATTCTGGGCACTCGCCTTTCCCATTATTATTCTTCAAAGCTATTGCCACTTCACCTTCAGGTTTCCTTCCAACTAAAAACAGATTGCATTTGCTGTACTCTCTAGCCACCTCCACAACTTCTTCGCATTTCTTCACCCTCCTCTCTTCAAACTTCACCGAATCGTTATCTGACACGTTCTGTTTCACTTTCGTGAGGAATTTCTCGTCTCCTAGTAACCCTTCTTTCTTACTGCTTGATGTCCCATCGTTTATATCAACACTCACAATGTTATCTCCTCCTCCTTCTGCTGCCACGCCATGTTCTGAGGTTGTTCCAACGAGGAAACAAACTACGGTTAGACTAATACCAGGATGTTCCGCCATTCGCAGACCATAAGCTAAGGCCTCTTCATCATCGGGACCACCAAAGAATAGAACAGTCATCGCAGAAGAAACATTGCTTGCTGCTACATGAGTGCTTCCACCTAGTCCACGATCCACCAAGATCCCTACTGAGCACTGTGCGTGTGCTAGGACTCTCCGATTCACCGCTCTATATTCTGATCGTGTGGTTTCCAATGTCCCATCTAATCTCTGGTGCTTATGAAACGGGATGATTACCATTGCTGCTCTTTTCCTCTCTGCAGATTCGCATATGTCCTCATGAATGGTGGACATAGCAGATATGGCTGTCATGGGACGAACAGAAACTCGGCTTAGCTGCTCGAAAGCCTCAAAAGCAACTACGATCTGGTTGGTTTCAGAGTTTCGAGATTTGTTCCAGAAAGGAAGCCCATTTCTTCTGGCTTTTTGAACCATTTGTATGGCTGATGACCTCTCTGTTAATTCCATGAGGTGCAATGCATATAAGCAAAGCCCTTGTCTCTTCCCAGTTCCACGTGAAGCTTCAACCAGATTCAGCATGGATGGGATGTTCCTTCCACTGTGGAAACATATCATAAGCCGAAGATCACTGTTCGGATCTTCCCTCTCAACAGTTCTATGTTTATAGTCGTCAGATTTCACCCTTCTTTTAGCCGGTTTATACACCGACATAACCGCAGGCGTTGTGATGAAGGTTGTGATGATAGCCATCAGCACCATGATGGCAAATGTTTGGTCATTCAATACCTGCAGGTGAAAATATTGATCAGACTTGAATGAATATGCAAATGCTTTTGTATTAAATATATATATATAAATATACATGATACCTGTCTATCTCTACCAATATTAAGGACAATGAGCTCCACCAATCCCTTAGTGTTCATGAGGAAACCAAGAGCGAGAGACTCCTGTACAGGTAACTTACAGAGGAGGGAGACGAGTATGGTGCCGACCATCTTTCCAAAACAAGCTGTAAATACGACTAAAACGAGAAGACCCCATGACTGAGCACCTTGAATTGTAGCCACGTTTGTCTTTAGTCCACTGGAAACAAAGTACAATGGAAGTAACAGACCAGATACAAGATCCTCCACTTTTTCAACAAGAACTGAAGAAAAAGGCCCTTCTTTTGGCATAACAACTCCAACCACGAATGCACCAAAGAGAGCGTGGATTCCAATAAGATCAGTGATAAAACCAGCGGCCAATACGATGGCTAATGTGGCACAGATGTAGAGTTCGTCGACTGGTTCACCTTCAGGGCAACGACGAGCCATCCAACCGAATATTCGAGGGAGGATAAGTATGGAACCTATTATAAAAGCACAACCACACAATAAAACCCAGAGAGTAACCAGAGGAGAACGACCAGAACCAGAAAGGGCAACAGCGAGAGCCAGAAGAATCCATGCAGCGACATCATTAACGGCTGCCGCCGACATGGCCATTCGGCCGACGTCGGTGGTCAAGAGCTTGAGCTCGGCCAGAATACGAGCCAAAACGGGAAATGCGGTTATGGAAAGAGCCACTCCCATGAATACGAGGAAAGGAGCTTTACTAACACCTTGTGAAATAGTTGCACGCAGTGCAAAGGATGTTCCGATTCCTAACACGAACGGGAGACTGATTCCGGCGAGGGCGATGGCAAGAGCTTTCTTTCCCGTCCGGCGAAGTGACTTGGGGTCTAGCTCAAGCCCCACAAGGAACAGAAAGAAAAGGAGACCAAGATTGGCCAAAGTGTCCAACACGGTGTGGCTTTTTGTGGGAAATATTTTGTTCAGGTAGGTTTTGTTCCGCCCCAGAACTGACGGGCCGAGCAGTATTCCACCCTGCAACAAGAAACAGAGTGAGACGAAGGAAACTTAAATATTACAACATTTGAATTCATGGAGGGGAAGAGAAAAACAGAGTGAGACGACGAAGAAACTTACAACAATCTCTGCAATAACACGAGGCTGCCTCAAGGGCTTGATGAGAAAAGCAAGAACACGCGTGACTATAACCACAAGGCAGATTTGTAAGATGGCAAGAGGCAGAGCATAATCAAGGGGATTATCTCCTTGGAACACTCCATTCGACGTGGCTTTCATAAATTTTTCTGTACAATTACTTCCATTAGCCATTCTGCTATGTGATATTTGCAACTCAACGGCTTGTATGCTGATCAGTTGCTAATACCCTGAGATTAAATGAGGGCGTGACAATTAATTAGCAAGGCCATAATATATATTTAGAGCAAAGATTCGGAAGCCGAATCCAACTTACAGAGGATCTTTGATATGTCAGTAATAAGGTATGCCGTTAACGTTGCTAATTTTATTTTGTTAACTAGCAAGTTGCATCTAGTTTTGCCAAAGGGGTTGAAGAGAAAGCCCAAACTTAACGTAAGAAGCTGACTAACTATCAAGAATTTTCCTTTGCTGACATCTGTTCCTTGAAATTAAAAAAAAAAAAAAACTAGGTGAAATTACGCACAGGTCCAAGTAACATAAAAAAATTATCATCAAGTCTAAAGAAATTTTGAAATTAAATTGAAGTCACATGAAACTTAAGTTGGACTAATTGTAAATAAAAAAATATATCCTCACCTTTTTCGCATTTATTTTTTTTCTCTCTCTTGAATTTCAATTTAAATAATTAGAAATAATGATATCACATTAATTGTAAATATGAAAAGATATCAAATACTTCTAGTTATTTAAATTTTTGAAGGGGCAAAATTTTTTTTTAAAAAAAGTCCGAATTACCTTGATTTGATACCATTATTTTTTGTTGTAGAATTCATGTTATTTTGACGAATGCATATATAAGTGTGATATCATTTACACTCCCATTTTAAATGTTTATTATAGTTATTTTTTCAACTTATCCATATACGTGTATTGGGTTGGGGGGGGGGTATATGCAATTACGTGGCATTGAGGCACTACCCCGCGCCACCAGCCTTGTGGCCTTCCACGAAATTGGAATGACGGTACAGTGCAGATTAAAATGACCCAGAAACTCTTTAAAATCTGTATATTGAATTATCTCATATAAATTATAAATAGACTTGTCATATCATATTCACACACAATACCAAGCTCCTACTAGCAATTACATCACGCCTGAAAATGCGGCTCTATTTGCATTAACGTTTATTTAAGTGACTTTTATATAAAGTCGGCTTGACATAAATAAATCACTTTCAAAATATTTAAATCCAACAAAAACAAGCTAAAAGTCAGTGGATTATTAGCCACCACAAAAATCACGTTTTCAAACATCAAAAGTTTGTTTGGATGAATGATGACAAAAGTAACTTTTTAAAATGATTTTTGATAAAGAAATTTTAGATATAATTTATATTTAGATTAAAAGTGATATAAGTTATTTTTTGTAAAACTGAAAATTTATTTGAATAATAATTACGAAGTAATTTTTAATGAGAAATTATTTAAGAAAGAATCTCATCAAATAATACACACATATATTATTTTATATACTGAAAGACTGTGGGAGATTGCTACTTCTGCTTAAAATGCTATTTTGGGTCAAAAGTCATTTTGAGCTTGCTAATATGCCAAACCTTCGATAAAATAGCTGAAAATCACTTTAAAAAGTATTTTTACCTAAATTGAAATAAAACACATCATATATTTATTAGAAATTTCATAAAATCACTTAATATAAATTAATCTTTATGCATGTTGCACATTAAGATGCATGTGAAACATGGTTGGGATGACAACAATGATCTTCCTAAAACTCACTCCTTCGGGAGACCTAAGAATGCTTAAAAAGGTTATGTATAAGTAATACTTTCAAAAAGAAAAAAAAAATCTTTTCATGTGATGCATGAGAGTTGTTTGCATTAACATTTAGAGAGTGCATTCATTTAAATTGAGATAAAACTCATCTTTACATATTTATTTTATATATAAACCGTAAATTGTGCTATAAAAACATACTCTACCATTAATCCAAATAGACACATAACTACCACAAAGATCATTAAAGGCAGACGAAGGAATTAAAAGAGGATCCATACCTGCTCGGGTGGAAGCGTTGCGAGTGATGGATGTGGAGTTTCAGAAATGCGTTGCAAAAGAGGAAGGAAGAGAGAATGAAGTGCGAGTGATACTTGAGGTAGGCATGAATGGACAACGTCGTAATTTATATACAGAGGTAGCAATTATCCCAACGCCCAATCCCTAATGAGCGCAAAGCGAAAGCACAACCCACATGATCTTATTAATTCTCCCTATTATCACATTACATATCATCAATCCTTTGGTCAAAAAAATACATTATATATCATCAACATCAAATAGGAATAAAATATGTAGTTATTTATAATTTATATGATATAAGTAATACAAAAATCACGTTATGTAATTTATGATAAATTGATAACGATATAACAAATCAAACATGTAAAAATTACACATAATTCTAGTCAGGTGGATAATGGTAACAATATTTTTTAATTTTTTTCTTGTAATTTAATAAATTTAAAATTATAGTAAATTCTTTATCCGTTGCTGTCCTTTTAGAATATGATTTTATTAGAGTCTAATTAACCACTATTTGACGTATTAATAAACCAACATGCACCAACGTGTTTACATTAGCATTTGCAACTTGGCTAAGAATTCAGTTACTGTAATATAATTTATATTTTCATATTATTTGTTTAAAACAATAATTTGACGAATTAAAATTGTTTAAATGATATAAATCAAAAACATGTTTAAATATGTAATAACACGGAAAAAGAAATCAGTTCTATAACGTGTTCGTAGAATTTGATCTCTTTATGAAATAAAATGTTAAATTAAAATTTTAAATAATGAAAAATATTCAAAAGACAAAATACATCTTTAGTCTTTTAACTTTGCAAAATATTTTATTTTAATCCATTGAGTTTATGAAGTATTTTTTAGTCTTTTAGCAACCTTAATTTTGTTAAAAAAATGCCGATATTAAAATTATAAATGTTGAAAAAAAATCTCAAATTATGGCATATTAAGTTTAAGTTTTAAAGTAATCATGATTATCACAAACAAACAAAATACCATAATCGTGTATCGGAGTTTCTTTTTGCGGGCCAACAACCATGTTTTGATGTTTGATTCGCAATTGAAGTCAAATTATAAAAAATGTCATCCATTTGAGTACACAATTGCAATTTTTTGGTGCCAATAATACACAGTTTTAATTAAATTTAACTAAGCAATTAATTTCTGATGTATAAAATACTAAGCAACCTGTTGATGTTGTTATAAAAAAATATGTATACTTGATAAGATCATAATTCGCCCCTTTTTTGAATTTTTGCTCAAATCACAGTTCTCATGGCAGTATAAACTATTTAGTTATAAAATATCTACTATTAAACATATGGATATTTGGTGAAGCAGCATACAAGCTAGATCATAAATTGAGTGAATTATGATCAAATCTCACTTTTTTAAAAAGACTCATGGGGAGAAGTGTCCTAATGATAGAG